>CAWUFW010013041.1:0-107500 GCA_963921515.1 Calotriton arnoldi | reverse complement strand
GAAACTGTCACCGTAACTCCTGCGTGTGCAGAACCCAGACCCTCATGTGCAGCCAAGATCAAACCTAACTTGCGATCCATGTTTGGTATTACTCTATCCCCCACTCCAGGAATCTGAGCAAATGGAACGTTGTTTGCAACTAACTTGTAGGAGTACTTGAGTGGAAAACCTTTAGGTAGTGCCTTGCTGGTATTGCGTGAAGCAATCACAGCTACCATAGTGCTACCGTCTACCCTCGTTTTTGAATGGGTGATTGCAGCTACGGACGCAGTGCGTACTGCCCCCTTCGCGGCTTCATCAGCCAATGAATTCCCTTCAACGTGAACGCCATCACGTTGATGACTCAGCGTGTGTATCACGTGAACTCTTGGTAGTTAGTTCTTCAACTCTGCTAACCTGTTCCCATAGTTTCCTATGTTTGATTGTGCCACCTTTTGAATCTCTGAACCCATTTTGTCCTCAATAGTGGAGGTATTCGTTATACGACTGGACACAGTAAAAGGAATCACACACTATTAGTGTGGGGAATTCTGGATCCGTATTTATCAGTGCCAGTAGTAGTGCTTTTAATTCTGCCAACTGAGCCGTGCAGTCTCAGAGAGACTGCGTTTTTGTACAGCTTGGATGGAACTTGCCATCCTGCATCCTACCTTTTACATTAGCGCATGCTGCATTGTATTGTTGCTTACTCCCTATGGCCGGTTGAGCAGATCCGTCAGTATAAATAATGTATTCATAACAATCTAGAGGCATTACTTCATTTGGTAGAGGATATTCTTGTTCATATTGCAGGAATGCTTGTGTTTTTAAACTAGGGTCATATCTGTATTCTACATCTGTCGCAGTGAGAATATTAGCCCATTGTATCCATCTTGGATGTAACGCTTTTGCATTTGGGACACTTGCCTTTGTGGCTCCCTCTAAGGCCGGTACCGGGGTCATGACAATTATTCGTTTCCCCTGAGCCAGTGCTCTTTCTCTCACTACAGCAGTCTGTACTGCTGTCAGAATTTTTTCTGTAGGAGCAAAAAGCATTTCAGCGTTGGTGTACAAATGCAATTTATATGCAATTGGTACTGTTTCACCTTCATTAAAGGTTAAGTAAGTGTATCCAGATTGACCTGCGACTACGTGGATCACCATGTTGCGTACGTTTACGTGTGCCTGTAAGTGTTTTGATGATATCATATCAGCTTGTAGGGAACGAAGGATATTCGTGTGTTCCTGTGTCCATTGTCTAACTGAAAAGTCAGGTCTTATTAGGTTGTAGAAAGGTTTTACTCTCTCTGCGTAATCCAAAATGTATGTTCTGCCAAAATTCAAAAATCCCAGTATGGACTGTAAATATTTTTATGATTTTGGAGGTTGTAGCAGTGCACACTTTTCTAAAAAGTGGGCTGCCAGGCTTTTGCCTTCACTTGAAAGCTCATATCCCAAAAATAGGGCATTGAGGTGGGCTATCTTTGATTTTTCAAAGTTAAATTTGTAGCCCTCAGAGGCGAAACCCAAAATAATGGTGCTTACCCTGGGCAAGTGTTCCTCTAAGTCATCATCTGTCAGATAAATATCATCTACATACAATAATGCTTCTTCATCCAAATTCTGTAGTAACTCTGTTACCCTCCTTGAGAATAACCCCGGGTTATTCTTATACCCTTGGGGGAGTCGACAAAATTGACCCTGGGACCCTAGCGCTGAGAAGGCTGTCAAATATCTGCTTTCAGGTGCTATGTTTGGCAGAAAAATCCATTTGAGATATCTAACGTTGTTTTGTATTTTTTCCGCACAATGTTATTCATTAATGCGGCACTATGTGCATTCTGAACTGCAAATGTTTTTGTGCATGAGTTTAAGTGTCTGTAGTCTAACCATAGACAATATGAATTGTCGGGTTTCATTACGGGAAACAAAGGATTATTCATTGATGAGGTGCATGGTTCAATTACACCTTGGTATTCAAGTTGATCCAAGATCTCCCTGACCTGTTTTTAGCTTCCTGTTTTATGGGATACTGTCTTTGTGGAGTTGGGTTTGTTTTTATTGGACTAACGTGGTGCAGTGACTCTTCATCATGACCTTGAAGTTTATTATGTCACGACAAAAAGGGGGAGGGCAGCTGATACAAATATTGAGACACAAGGTAACAATGGAGTTTCAATAAAGTGGTCAGGTGTTAATCCAACCACTTTCATGGACAATCTTGTAGGGAAAAAACAGAAAGACATTAACACCTGTCTAGATAGTTCCTCTATTAATCTGGACATCATTAGTGCCTTTTATAACATTACTACCGAATTAGCAGAAGATTTAAAATCAAAACAGAAAAAAAAACCTGTAACCAAAACCCCAGATGGTTTAACCAGGAGTGTTCAAGGCTAAATAAGGAATTAAAAACTGCCCTAAAAACAAGACCTAGGGATAGTGTTAATATAAGTAATTTAAGGAAAACTTATAAAAACGCCCGGAATATAAGAAAAATAGAGATCCGCGAGGAGGCTTGGGAAAAATTAAATCAAGCCGCAGCGATACGTGATACAACCTTATTCTGGAAAACCATTGATCACCCTTTTTTTAAAGATAGTTCAGTAGTAAAGATAGATGTTTTAGTTCCACCGGAAGAATGGACAACTCACTTTGAAAGTATTTTTAATCCAGGAGCTGCTTCAATTAATAAAAATAAAAAGAGCAACTCTATTACAGTTGAGTCCGTTAGGTTACCCCTGCTAACCCTGGAAGAGATTAAAACAGCTCTAAATAAAAGTGCGAATGGCAAAGACGCAGGACCTGATGGGGTTCCTATCGATGTCTTTAAACATAACATCGACTTCTGGTCACCTATTTTATTGAATGTTTTTAATGCCACCTTAGGTGGAACGTTACCAGCATCTTGGGTAGAAAGTATAATAGTACCCATTTTTAAAAAAGGGGATAGAGGGAAGGCCAAATGCTACCGTCCCATATCCCTTCTTGACTCTACCTCGAAACTGATGGGTAGAGTCTGTTAGGAAGATTAGAAAACTGGGCCTCTGAGAACAACATTTTAAGCGAGGCCCAGTATGGATTTAGAAGGGGTATTGGGACGGTGGAACTTGGAATTATTGGTAGGGAAATATACCCTAGCCAGGGAAGGGGCTTTACATCTCTGCTTTGTTGACCTTACCAGTGCGTTTGACCTGGTCAATCATGTTAAATTATGGCAAACACTGGTTGAGTTAGGCGCCCCCAATGACATTGTTATTTACCTATCCCAGATTTCAAGGACAGCGAACGGTCTGCAATGTCTCATAGAAAAATTTACGCATTTTATGACAGAAAAAGATTTACAGTTGAATCTTACAAAAACGTTTGTCATGACATGCAGTAAAAATAGAGTGAGGAACAGACAGCACCATGTGGGCGGCGCCGTAATTAACAGAGTCTCAAGTTTTACATATTTGGGCTTACTGTTTAACAGGAATGGTACCTGGGGCACGCATATAGAATTATCCAAGCTGAAATTTTTACGAACAATTGAGGGCATTTTTAGATTTTCCACAAAAATAGGAAATAAACCCACAAGGGAAATCCTTGCCCTATATAGGAGCAAATCTATTACAACCGCATGCTATGGGGCAGCCATATGGGGAAGGGCCAATTCTACTTCTTTACAAATTCAAGAGAATACGTTTTTAAAACGATTGCTGACAGTCCCAAGCTCCACAGCTAATTATATAGTCCATAAAGAACTGTCCGTTCCTTATATTAGTGACCTTATATGTATAGCAGTACTTACCTTATGGCACTGGATATGGACGAAAGAAGAGACAAAGTTTACCAAGGACCTAATTATGGATTGTCTGGCCCTTGACAATAGTAGAAAAATACCCTCGCTAGAGTATATCTATACCCTCTTAAAAGGTTGTAAGGTAACTCTAGACCGAAAAGAGCCCTCACTCATACAGTGTTACAGTAAAAATGAGCTGAAAACAAGGTTTATTACCTCAATGGTATTGGTAAGAGAGGCGAAAGTAAGTTCGAAACAAAGCGTTATCTCTTACTGTGAGCGCCCTCTTTTTATGGGCATACAACCTTATCTCATTACGGTAAGAAATACTCAGGAAAGGTTTTACCTGACGAGGCTTAGGTTTGGCACTCTACATTATTTAATCGCATTCCCCAAGTTGGGAAAGTGGTGCCATAAACTTCCGAATTGTCCATGCGATGGAAAATCCCCCCAGTCCACGCTGCATTTTATATTATTCTGCAATTTCTATAGGGACATTCGAAAATTTGTATTGAAACCACTCTTTCTAGCTAATAAATGTTATCATTATAAAAAAGCTTTTAATTTTATTTGCAGTCTGGAGAGTGTTAAAATTACGAATGCCGTTATTAGTTTTATACAAATGTCTATCAGGAGAAGAAAGGACTACTCCTATTTAGAGGCTCTAGTTTATGAACAACATGATGACTGAACCTGGAGTCGTAATGACCCTCTGATTCTGACGTACGCTACTATTTTGCACTATATGCACTTTAGCAGAACTCTTTCTATCGAATTGATGATCGAACTTAGAAGTCTGATTATTTTTTCTATTAAATGACATAAGGCACTATCCTGCACTTTATACACTTTACGGAAATGCACCTTACTCAAATGATCATGAAATGTGTTGTTTTTAAAATGTATGGTTTTAAAAGGCTCTTATTATCTTAAACTATGATTGACTTATTATCTTGAACTATCAACTAAAAATGGATTGTATGTATGAAGGTAATTTTTTTTTGACTGTACACAAATTTTAATGTTTTTCAGTAATGTAAATCGTTTTCTGTGATTAGAATGCTTTTATGGTCGTATACAATGCACCGAATAAAGCCTTTTTGACTTTGACTTTGACTCTTCCTCCCACCCTACGTGGTTGCGGTATAATGCTGGAGCAAGGGCTACCGCCCACTCCTGCACATATGTATGTCATAGAAGTGCGGGGACTAGGTCAGAGAAAGCTGGAAAAATTACAGTTTCCCCCTTTGGGCATTCCATAACAATAGTAGGCGGATAATCTTTTTCCGCTAATAGGATGTCATAGCCCGAAGTCTGGTTCTTCCAAAAGAGACCCATAACTTGTTTCGGCTTGTCCCCTTCATTTTGGAGTGTTATTTCATGTAACTTGTGTGGGACACTCACCCTAGTATCAGGTGTTTCCACCGTGATATACTCACTCATTTCCGCTGTCACCAGAAATTCCATCAGGTTCCAGCAAGCTATTGTTACCTCTGCCGCGCTGTCTAGCATTGTCAGAGCCCATTCCCCATTCAGTAGCTGAGTCCTCAGAATTCTGGGCATGTCTAATTTTGATACCTTCTTCTTTTTAAATTGAGGTTTTGCTTTAGGTGTTTCTTCTTTCTTTGAAGCGTAGTCTGAAGTGCGTCGCTTATCTCTGGACTTTGTACGCTCTTCTTGTCTTTGTTCTGACCGTCCTTCCATCTCTGAGTTTTTTGATGAACCCTGAAAGGAATGAGAGGAACGAGTATCAGTATCCCGCCTTTAAACCAGTAGAGGTGTTCTTCGTAAGTGAGTGGAATTTCAATGTCCTCATATGGACTATACTCATTTGGTATATCATCTTCTACATAGTAGGGAAATGTTTTGGTTTGTGCATTTGCCTGCGGGAATTTAATCCATGAATAGAATACCTCTGTTCTATATGATTCGTGTGCCTCAATCACGAAAGTCACTTGCCCACCCCTAATTGTAACACCATATGCTACTAGTTTTAGGGTGACGGCATTTCTAACATTATCTGCAATGTATATTGCATCTGCATCGTCTTCTTCGGCTGAGAAGTTTAGTGCATTTACTTCATCTACGTCTCTCTGTTCAGTCATTATTTTTAGAAAGGAGAGCGTTTCAAGGGAACTGAGATAAGGTGTTATGCACAATTAGGAACACTGTATCCTTCAAGCTTGATTAAACCAACAGCCAATACATAGGAATTTTCCTACTCAGCTGCAGCGGATTTGTTCCCTCCCACTCCAGACGTCTCTGGGGAAAATGTGAGTAGGGGTCTCTGAGAATAGCATGACTGAACTACTCAGATTTGACTGTTAAATAAGTGCCAATACGAACGTTGGCAGTGCCATGTCGTGTATTTCCTATAAGACCTATATAGGATCTGCGCGTTTAGACAACATGCACTGCGGGATTGGTGTCCAGACTGATCCCAAACACCCCCACCGGGTATGTTGGCCTGTGTGCCAGCTAGCTCACAATGCCACTATAACCTCCTCTTACCAAGGAGAGAATAGTTCTTGGCAACTATCGAACATGACAACCCTGATCCCTCAAGACCGTGGAAACAGTAACTTACTTTTCGCTCAGTCACTCGTGCTCACTTGTTCTCAGAGAGATACACAGAATAAACGGTTGGGACGTTTTCAATAAGTATTTATTGAACAGTCGTTATTCTAGCGTAAAATAAGTGCACTGGAATCACCAGTAGACAGTAGCATATATAAATGAGTAGCAGCACTAAGAAAGTAAATAGATGGTAGGTTTCTACCGTTTTGCTAAAATAATAAATATAGGCGAGTATATAAAATACATGGCAATAAAATGCGTACTCCTACGATGCACCCTAACTAGATGTACCTAAGTGTACCTAGTATGTGAGTAGGTGTAAAGCCAAGAATCCCTCTAGGATATAGCCAACCCCATTACCTGATGTTAGCCTGCGGGACCCCGTTCTGGTCTCGAGCTGAACACCCCGCAAGGGATGTCAGACCACTGCGAGCTGGAGTATCTGCATGCAGGAACCTCAGCGCCTTGCGTCAGTGTGTCGGCATGGAAGTCATGATCTCCTCTCCTTATCTCGGCAAGATGTGGTGTTTATATACCCTAAGGTATCCCCAGGGGTTCTACCTTGCTGTGCCAGTGTCGGACTTAGGATGACGTCAGGAATGAACTTTAGACACAGTTATTATGCAGGAGATGATGGTCCTGATGTGATTCTAAGAAACTAAGAATCCTCATGCATAATTTATGAGGCCAGTGTCCAGGGAAAATCCCTACGCACTTATGTGTAGTATTGTAACTGGGTAAAAGGTCAGTCCTCCAAATCTGTTATGTATGTAGTACAGGAGAGAATGTAGGTGAAGGGTTGTGATGATACCTAGACCTATATCGGGGTACCTATATGAAATATAACAATCTAGTTCTGGTGAGTGCCAAGTAGGTACCGGGAGTGTTAGATAGTGCGGCTGCACTAGCCAAGAGGAAAAGGAACAATGACATGGCCAGCCAGAGGAAGAATGCTCGTGAGTTGGAAATCCGTCAAGGAGACCAAGTGGTAATCAAGGACCGGCACCCTGTGTGGAAAGTTAGAACGTTGTTTGAGCGGGAGCCATTGAAAGTGGTCAACGTGAAAGGAACTATGATCACCGCCAAAAGAGGTGAGCATGTGATAACGAGGAAATTTGCCTGGTTCAAAAAAGCTACACAAACCCAAGGTCCTGGTAATGGAGCGGGGGAGCAGATATTTCCGACAGAGCCAAGCGTTAGTGATGAAGAGATGGTGATGCCCGGCCAAGGGGGAAACTGTGTGAATGAGAATTCTCCAGAGGATTCCGAAGCAAGCCCTAACATTCCCTCATCCAGCGTGCCCAGAACTGGGGGAATGCCTGCTACCCAGAGAAGATATCCCTACCAGCTAAGGGAAAATCCCTGACCCAGCCAAAGTCTGAAAGACTTCATGTGCTGAGGAGTAAGGACTACGCTGGAACTGTTTCTTGATGCAAGTCATGTTATTTCTGTGTTGTGATTCTTTCATAATTATTATTAATGTTATTAAAGGTTATCAGGGACGAAGTGAGCCATCCGGCCACTATGATAATATGTTACACTTTGCACCCTCGGGGCCGGGCGTGGTCCAGAGAGGATAAATAAATGTGCAGACACCGTTCGCGGTATTGCATGTAACCACGTGACTTAGACTGGTGTCACTTCATTTTCTACTGCTGTGGTAGGCCCGAGAGCTACCCCCATGCCATAGGGAACCTCCACTACAATTAATGCTTGGCACTAGTACACCTTATTCTTCTTCAAATACATTTTGGAGGATCAAACCTGCCATTAATGACCAATAAATTCTGATACATGCCAGATTTGGTGTGAAAAGTACGAAACCAGTGTGTAACTGTTACTTTTTTTATCAAAACACAGAATAGGAGGCATTTATCAGGTGCAGTCAATACCTCAGCCCATTCCGTGGTGCTCAGAATCCAGGCCTTACAGAATTTCACTACGTTCCAGCAATTTTGAACAGATTCAAATTAATTTCCTGTGAAGCACACTTGAAGGATTATTTCCTTTGGCTTTTGTTGAACATCTTTACAACTATTTTCATTTCAGTTTTCCATACTTCATTTTAAAAAACTGCAGTTCACTACCGTAAATCTCTGTTGTTTTAATAGGCTGAGCTTAAGAATGTCTTTTTTTATTATCTATTTTTCGTTTTTTTTATGTAGTTTTACGAAATATTGCGTGTTTTTTTAAAAATCCATATCGTTATATTTTTACCAAGTCCTGTTTTTATTCTGTGCTTTTATTATTATAGTGTAAATAATCGAATAGAGTGTTTGGAAATTAAATGAAATAATAATGGTCTATCGTGCAATAAAAAGGTTGCAAAATATTAGTAAATCATAAGCTGAACCGGCACATATAAAGATAACTGAAGGGCCTTCAAACAACAACAAAATCACTGTCCTTTCTGTGATGTGACGGTATTAGCAGGCAGCACAATGAAAGACATTCGATTTATGATGCAGTAGTTTGAATATACATATTTATTAATATTTAAGCGACTTTTCCATTTAAAAAACCTCGCTCTATGAGATGATAAATGCATCATTAAAACAGGGTGTCAGGCAAATGAAGATGAGGCCACATGCAAATAACATGGTTAACACATTTTAATGGCTCAGATAAATCAGAACTGTATATTATGAAGTATAAGAGCCTATGATTACACTTTCCTGTATCTTCTAAAGTGCACTTGTTCCCATTGCAACTCCTGTATTAGACTGATTTAATGCTAATTTGGAGACATACAGAGATCGTTCTAAGGTACAATTTTGTCCTCTAATCATAGTTCTCCGGTGTTCTCAAATCCGGGAAAGCTGTCTATATTTGCTTTTAGCATCAGGATTAGAAAAAAATCCTCACAATACGTCAGACTTGTCCTGGCTAAGGGCCAGATTTGCCACTTCCCATATTTAGAAATAATACAGCTAGGCGTTAGTTATACTTTGGGCCCTGTTATAACATGGTAACTTTGCGGTATACCATGGTACATGGCAAGGACAAGCCAGTATATATTTGGGTAATGGCTGTTTTCAGAAAATAATAAGGCACCCATATTGTTTTTACTACACTTTGGCTGTGTTCTGTGTTTGGCCCTTAAATATAGGTAAGTAGTAGGTTTTATTGTAGTTCCCTACCTATTACCACGTTATTAAAGTGGTACTAGTCAGGGAAATGTATCCATATTTTTTGAATATTTTTAAATAAGTTTATGGAATGCTGCACTAGTACCTAGTGAGTACCATACATTTTAGGAAATATTTATTTTTTAAATTGTATGGTATTTGTGTGGTATTTTAAGGTATTTCCACGGTACTCTGTATAATTTTTTTACATAATTAAATGTTACAAATTTTAAATACACAGTACTACACTATATTTGTTTTAATATAATGTTGTATAGTTTTTTTCAGTTTATTTTAAGTACTGTGGTACTTTCTAGGTAGTGCTGCAGTACTCCGTAACATTTTTTTAATATATAGAGACCTATCATTATTTTTCTATACCTATTGCCATTTTACTAAAGTGATAAGAGGTAGGGAAAAAATATAAAACCCATAACTAAAGCCCCAAGCCAGAACACTGACAAAGTGACAACATGAATGCTTTAAACGTTTGCAAAGCCAGTCATTATCCAATCAGATAATGCTCGTCATGGCTATGTACTGTAGTAGTTTTGTGAAAATTCACTAAATTCCATGAAAGTTTTGTGGTCACAGTTGACACTGAGTCTAAATGCCTTATAACTTAAACAAATACTTACCCTACTTACCTACAGTACCAATTATCAGTGATGTCATTTGAGATGTCATCAGTGATGTCATCAGTGATGTCACTGACCATGTCATGAGTGATGTAATATGTGACATCATCAGCAGTGCATTGCGGGGCCGCGAGTTATAGTTAGCTCAACTAACTATAACGGCCAAATTTCTCTGGTTTTGTACGAGTGAAATGTCCAACTAACTATAACGTCCCTGAAACCTGTGATTTTTTCAGTGAATGTCTAAGGTTTTTTAAATGCTAATTTCTAACAATAACGTCCCTGAAACCTATGGTTTTTTCAGTGAATATCAAAGGTTTTTTAAATGCTAATTTCTAACTATAACGTCCCTGAAACCTCTGTTTTTTTCAGTGAATTTCTAAGGTTTTTTAAATGCTAATTTCTAAATATACCTACATAGGTAGGACATGTGCAGAAAGATGAAGAAAGGCGCAGAAAGAAGCAAGAGAAGTGCAGAAAAAGGCAACATAAGTCCAGAAAGAGGAAGAAAGTTGCATAAAGAAGCAAAAGAGGTGCAGAAAGAACCAACAGAGGTGCAGAAAGAGGCCTACTTTGACTGTACCTTACAACAGACTCATACAAAGTAGCCTAATCACTAATCCTTCTCCCAAGATGTCTTAAACCTCACTTTTCTCTTGAAGGTTCACTATTAATCGACTGCTCAGAATGTTAGGCCTACCTACCAAATATAAAAACAGCAATCCTAAGCATATGACTGTTGTAAGTCTGAACAAGTTTGTGAAGGTATGCATGCGTGTCTCTGCTTTTACCGAGTGACATGTTACATAAAAATAAACATAGAAATACTTGAATACCTGTGTTTCAAACAGCATACTCTGTAAATATGTGTACAAAGCGGTGTATGTATCTCTTTCTGCACATAATACAGGGCACATGGGTATTCAATAGTATATTTGAGGGGCTCTTTAACACCTATATACATAAGACATGTCTGCCTGTGTAACTGAATGACAGAGCAGAACTGAGAACATTTAACCACCTATAGAAGAAGCTTCCCACTTTTTAAGCTACCATCTTCAGATGCATAACACATGTGAGAATACATATACAAGTAGACATATAGCTCAGTCACAAGAGCACACAGACCTTTAAACTTGACAGCTTGCACTTCCCATTTGAGTACAGAAAGAGGCGAGAGAAGTACAAAAAGAAGAAAGAGATGTGCAAAAGAAACAAAAGAAGTGCAGAAAGAAGGAACAGAGGTGCAGACAGAGGCAACAGGGGTGCAGAAAGAGGGAAGAGGGGTGGAGAAAGAGGCAAGGGGCTGCAGAAAGAAGCAAGAGAGCTGCAGAAAGAAACAAAAGAAGTGCAGAAAGAAGGAACAGAGGTGCAGAAAGAGGCAAGAGGGGTACAGAAAGATTGAAGAGGGGTACAGAAAGAGGTAAAAGGGGTGCAGAAAGAAGCAAGAAAGGTGCAGAAAGAAACAAAAGAAGTACAGAACGAAGGAACAGAGTTGCAGAAAGAGGCAAGCAGTGTGCAGAAAGAGGGAAGAGGGGTACAGAAAGAGGCATGAGGGTGTAGAAAGAAGCAAGAGAAGTGCAGAAAGAAGCAAGAGAAGTGCAGAAAGAAGCAAGAGAAGTGCAGAAAGAAGCAAGAGAAGTGCAGAAAGAAGCAACAGAGATGAAAAAAGGGGGAAGAGGGGTGGAGAAAGAGGCAAGAGGGGTACAGAAAGAAGCAAGAGAGGTGCAGAAAGAAACAAAAGAAGTGCAGAAAGAAGCAACAGAGGTGCAGAAAGAGGCAAGAGGAGTGCAGAAAGAGGGAAGAGGGGTGCAGAAAGAGGCACGAGGGGTGCAGAAAGAAGCAAGAAAGGTACAGAAAGAAGCAAGAGAAGTGCATTAAGAAACAACAGAGATGCAGAAAGGGGAAAGTGGGGTGGAGAAAGAGGCAAGAGGGATACGGAAAGAAGCAAGAGAGTTGCAGAAAGAAACAAAAGAAGTGCAGAAAGAAGGAACAGAGGAGCAGAAAGAGACAAGAGGGGAGCAGAAAGAAGGAAAAGGGGTGCAGAAAGAGGCATGAGGGGTGCAGAAAGAGGCATGAGGGGTGCAAAAAGAAGCAAGATAGGTGCAGAAAGAAGCAAGAGAAGTGCATAAAGAAGCAATAGAGATGCAGAAAGAGGCAAGAGGGGTGCAGAAAGAGGGAAGAGGAGTGTGAAAGAGGCACGAGGGGTGCAGAATGAAGGTAGGGAGTTGCAGAAAGAAACAAAAGAAGTGCAGAAAGAGGCAAGAGGGGTGTAGAAAGAGGGATGAGGGGTGGAGAAAGAGGCAAGAGAAGTGCAGAAAGAAGCAACAGAGATGCAAAAAGGGGGAACTGGGGTGGAGAAAGTGGCAAGAGAGGTGCAGAAAGAAACAAAGAAGTGCAGAAAGAAGCAAGAGAGGTGCAGAAAGAGGCAAGAGGAGTGAAGAAAGAGGGAAGAGATGTGCAGAAAGAGGCAAGAGAAGTGCAGAAAAAGAAAGAAAGGTGCACAAAGAAGCAAGAGAAATGCAGAAAGAGGCAAGAGAGGTGAAGAAAAAAGCAAGAGTGGTTTGCACAGAATTAGTACCAATTTAACACCCACATTTAGCAATAAGTAACAGGTGAACATTCCAGGTTTGCAAAGGGCCTTCCACCACGCTGTAACACTTGTCGCTGCATTTTTGGTAACGTTTGAGCTAGAAACAAGGTTTTTTTGTTCAAATCTGCAGATTATGCAGCAGATGATGGATTATGTGTCAAATGCGGAAAATGTCTAATTATGCGAAAATCGGTGCCGTCGTACAGTCGCATGATTCCAGTGGCTCTGCTCATACCTCCGAATAGGTCCAGAACTGCTCCTCAGTGGTTCCTTCTTTTTTTTTCTCATTGAGTTTATAGTTTAGCTTCTATGGAAACGAGGAAGACTAAACCTGAGGTTACCACTCCACAACACAGACTACCATACCACATAATTATTCTCCATAACACATAATCTCACTCTACATAATTCCTATACACTAAATACCACATACTTTCTATCCACATAATTTCACTGCACAACATACTGCATAATTCCACTACACACAACGTACATCCACTCCACTCCAAAAAACATTAGTAAAAATATTTTACATTTACAACACATTTACAACACGTAACTTTCGCAAATGCGAGACCTATTACATTCCAAATGCTTCTTTAACTAGTAGTCGTGTTTGCAGAGTGGTAGAAAAAGGGGGCTGGGCCTCCGACCAGCGCTCAGGAATTCCGCTGCGTAGGACTTACAGGAGGTACCAGGAAGGCATCTTGGCCCCCAAAGTCCCTCAGGAGTCAAGTGGACTTCATCTACCACCCAGTAGTGTGCCAGGAGGTGCGTTTGCAGAGTGGTGGAGAAAGGGGGACGTGGCCTCCAAAGACTTCTTAGCAATCCCACTGTATGGGACTTACTGCAGGTAACAGGTGGGGTAGTTGGCCCCCAAGGACATCCTTGGGGGCCACCTACCCCTTCTATTACCTCCAGTAAGTCCCACACAGCAGGATTGCTAAGTTCTCATAGCAGGCCACGCCCCCTTTGCCCACCACTCTTCAAACACACTCCCTGGCGCGCTCTTGGATGGGGATTAAAGTCCCCTTTGATGCTGGGGGTCCTTAGGGGCCAACTAGCTTACCTGACACCTCCAGTAAGCCCCAGATAGTGGGATTGCTGAGAGGTGGACACAGGCCGTGCCCCCTTTTTCCACCACTCTGCAAACGCACCTCCTGGCATGCTCTTGGTTGGGGCATGAAGTCCCCTTGCCTCCTGAGGGTTCCAGGGGGCCAACTAGCCCTCCTGTTATCACTAGTAAGCCCCACACAGCTGGATTGCTGCGAGTGGTCCGAGGCCACACACCCTTTTTACACCACTATGCAAACGCGCTTCCTGGCACACTGCTGCTCGGGGGATGAAGTCCATTTTAGTCCTGAGGTCCTCAGGACACAAGAGGACCTCATCGTTCCACCAGCAGTGCGCCAAGAGGTGCGTTTGCAGAGTGATGTAAAAAGGGGCGTGGCCTCGGACCACCTCTTAGCAATCCCACTGTGTGGGGCTTACTGGAGGTACCTGGTTGGCTAGTTGGCCACCAGGGAGCCTCAGGATTCAATGGGACTTAATCCCCCAACTTAGAATGTGCCAGGAGGCACGCTTGCACAGTGGTGCAGAGAGGGGGCGGGGCCTCCGGGGAGTTGCCGTCTTTTCTTTTTTTTTGTTTTTTTGTTAGAAGGGGGGCTGTGTGGCCTCCTTCTCTTAATATTTTGTGGGCCCTGGGGACCCCATCCCCCAGGGCCTGACCTATTTTTTTTTTTTTTAAACGAGAAGGGGGCCGCGCGGCCCCTCTCCCGAGGCCCTATTTGGCCCCGGGGACCCCATCCCCCGGGGCATGGCCTCGTCTTTTAATTTTTTTATTATTATTATGGAAGGGGGGCCGCGTGGCCCCCATTCCCTGGACAACTATTGGCACCGGGGACCCCATACCCCGGGCCTGGCCTCGTTTTTTTTTATTTACAGGAGGGGGGCCACGTGGCCCCCCTTCCCTGGCCACTTCTGGCCCTAGGGACCCCATCCCCCGGGGCCTGGCCAGCCTTTATTTTTAATTTGTAATTTTAGAGCGGGCCGAGTGGCCCCCCTCCTCAGGCCAATTATGGCCCCAGGGACCCCATCCCCCGGGGCCGGCCTTCCGTTTAAAAAAAAAAAATTAAAAGGGAGGGGGCCAAGTGGCCCCCCTCCTGGGCCACTTCTGGCCCCGGGGACCCTATCCCCCGGGGCCTGGCCTCTTTGATGGGGACCCCAGGGGAAGCCCCAATTATTTTTAAACAAACTTTATTGGGTTTTACTTGTGTATTCATTTGACACATTTCAACACAAATGTCATTGAATCAGGAGGTAAAGTCCGCCATTCCTCTCGTACCTCATATATCGGAGAGATTTCCCAACAATGAAAGACATTTTTGTCTCGTACCCTTTCAATTTAACAATGACATACAGGTCTGAGCTTCTGTAGTGCGACCCAATTAGTTCTTAACCTCAATACTCTATGTTACCCTACCCGGCTTGCCCCCACCCAACCCTCCCTCTAGGCGTGCCACTTTCCATTGAGCGGCTGCTTTGATGCAGCCGGGTAGTCCCCCCCCCTGTTTGTCATATATCTCGAAACCGGTGCATCAGTTATAGTTCCACAGCTGGGATGACCGTGCATTACATCGGTTGTCTAAGAACACAGCTCGGTAGCATGCTCTATCATGCGTGTTTTACCCTGCTTCTTCGGGGGCCCCCTCTAGTTGATCGTCAGCTCTCATATCGTCTAGGTTCCTTAGTAATACCACCACACCCTCGCTGTCTCCAACGCCCTCTCACTCCTTGTTCATTTCGCTGCCTGCATTCTGATTCTACCCTCACATTCTGCCCATTTAACAAGTTCCATCTGCCATCTGGTTACACTCAGGCCCTTTTTTGCCTTTCAGTGCATAGTGATGTCTCTTTTAGCTAGTAAGAACCCCAGATCTAAAAACGTGCTCGTTACTTTGTTCTTTGCTTTATGGGGGAACCAGTGCAAAAGACAGGATCTCGGGGTTGCCTCTATTTCCCTATCAGTTACATCAGCCAATACCGCAGTTACTTCTTCCCAGAAATTCCCCATCTGTGGTCAGCCCCAGAACATATAGCAAAAATCTGCACCCTCCCTACTGCAGCGCGGGCAGGCTGCCGTCTGGATCCCAAAATATTTGTTAATCTTAGCTGGGGTAAGATACGCTCTATGTAAAATATAAAAATTTACTAGCTGGAATCTAGCATTCCTGGTGCTCTTCCATGCCCTTTCCACTAGCTCCCTCCAAGTTTTTTCTGGAATGACCTCTTCTAGGTCCGCCTCCCACTTTTGCCGTAGTTCAGTCAGAGGTACCAATGTTTCCTGCGTCATACGCCTATATAAGCATGTGACCGCTTTAAAGGTCCACGCTGCTGTCATCACGTATTGGCACCCCATTGACGTCTGCGGTTCAGTCAACCCCTACCCCCAGTGCTTTCGTATGGCCGCAGTGAGTGCGGAGTGCAATAAGAAATCTCCTCCGGGCAAGTCATATCTCTCCTGAAGATCATTGAATAGGATCATGGCACATTCCTCATATAAGTCTCCTAGTGTTGTTGGCCCCCTCTCTCTCCAGGCCTCCAGCCCCCGCCAGTTTCCTCCATGAGGTAAAGCCTCACAGATTAGTAACGGGATTTCAGGGGCATATGGGCGTTTGATCTGCAATCTTAGGCTCCTATTCCAGCACGTACGTGCCGTTCTCAGCTCCAAGGGAAGAGTATTAGCTCGCATGGGGAGCCTTAGAACAATTTGGGATAGCAGTCTCAGGGTTGGGAAATCGTTGCACAGCTCTTCTGTCCCCCTAAGCCGGCCCGCCATCCATCTCGTGAGCCATTGTAGCTGCGCCGCCAAGCAGTAGGCCTCAAAATCAGGCACAGCCAGTCCTCCCTGCGATCTGGGCCTCATAAGCACTCCAAGAGCTACTCTCCGCCTTCCAGTCCCCCATAGAAAGCCCGATATCAGTGATTTGAGCTGGGCAAAAAATTTCACTGGAATCCAGACCGGCAACGTCCCAAAATAATACAGTAGCCTCGGGAGTGTGATCATTTTAAAAAGAGCTACTCGACCAGTCATCGACATCGGGAGGGTTCCCCAAAAGTCAAAGCTGCTTTTCGCTCCCCTTATGGCTCTCCCAATATTGCCCTCCAATAAGTCTTCCTGGGTGTGATAAATTTGTGTACCTAGGTACGTCAAGCAGCGGTCTTCCCATCTCACTCCATCAGTCACTTGTGGGCCCACTCTGTTCACCTTCATAGGGAAAAGGCAAGACTTTGCCCAGTTTACTCTGAGCCTCGCAGCCCTGCCGAGATCCTACAGTAATCCCTTAGCTCCGTAAAGTGCTGCTCTCGAGTCTGCCAGAAACATCAGTAAGTCATCTGCATAAAGCGCAATGTGATGGACTCGCCTGGCTACATTGAGGCCTTGATAGTGCTGACCCGTTCTGGCTCGAGCCGCTAGTGGCTCCAAGGCCAAGGCAAACAAAAGGGGGGAGAGCGGGCACCCCTGTCTAGACCCTCGGCCAACCCTACAGGCATCAGAAATTAGCCCCCCAGTTTTTACCCTGGCAGTGCAATCTGTGTACATGAGAGCCGTCCATTTCATGAATTCAGCCCCTATCCCAAATTTCCGCATCACACGGAACAAATAAGGCCATTCAAGGCTGTCAAATGCCTTTTCAATATCCACCGAAAAGACAGCCGCTTCTTCTTTCTGGTAAAAATCTGCCTCCAGGACATGGAGGAGCCGCCGAACATTTAGGGCTGTGTTTCTGGTGGGGATACACCCCGCCTGATCTTTGTGTATTAAGGTTGTCATGTAGGGGAGGAGACGGGCGGCTAGAATACGGCTCAGAATCTTGTAATCTAAATTAAGCATTGAAAGCGGCCGGTAAGCCGCTGTGTCCCAGGCCGGTTTTCCTGGCTTAAGGAGTGGGATGATAATTGCTTCCCCCGTCGTGTCAGGGAGGTGCCCCACTTGTTTCGCTTCATTATAGAGCATCATGAGCCTTGGTGCTAAAAGTTCAATATATGTTAAATAGAATTCTGACGGTAACCCATCTGTTCCCGGCGTTTTATTTCTGGCCATGTTTTTAAAAGCCCCTCTCACCTCGCCTATAGCCACTTCCCGACCTAGGATGTCCGCTATTTCCTCATCCAAAACTGGCAATTCCACATCTCTCAGGAACGTATCTAGAGCTTCAGTCTCTGGGTCTAACCTACTCCTATATAGTTCTGTGTAGTAATCATAGAACAAATTATTGATACCTTGCTGACCATAACAAACTTCTCCATTCTGTCCTCTGAGTTCCAGACTCACCGACCCTCTTCTGGCCGGGTTAGCTAGCCAGGCCAGTAGGGCTCCAGACTTGTCTCTCTCAGAATGAGATCGAGTTATATATTGTTTGTAATCAAAGCAGCGAAGACACTCCACGTCTGCTGTCACTGTTTCCCTGGCCTCCAATAGCTCCCCCTGCTTGTCTGCTCCCTCAGGTCTTTCCCGTTCTAACACACGTAGTCGTTGATCCGCTCTTTGTATATGCTGCAAAAGCACCTTGCGTGCACCCACCATCTGTGAGATGCACCGTCCCCGGATGACCGATTTAAACGCATCCCAATCTACTAGTGAGTGTGTTGCTGTATTAGCATTGTACTGAAAGTATTGATCAATAGCAGTGCCCACTGCCTCGTGGAAGACCTGATCATCTAGTACGTCAGGTCACAAGCACCATGTGGGTATTTTGGGCCTCGATCGTGACCACAGGATCCCTAATAGTATTGGATTATGGTCTGAAATTGTTCTAGTGAGATATTCACTGGTGTGCACCACCTCATGTACATCAGGGGAGCACAGTATAGTATCCAGATGGACGTGTAAGTCATGTAGGGCGGAAACAAAGGAATAATCTCCATCCCCAGGGTGCTGGGCTCTCCATGCGTCCACTAATCCCCACCTCTGCTGCCAGTGTCCCCTTGCTTCTGCTATTTTATATATAGGTGCATTAGGAAGTGGTGGATGCGAGCGATCGAGTTCGACATCGGCTATACAGTTAAAATCGCCCCCTAATATCACTGAACCCGTTAGTACTGATGCCAATTTCCCAGACAGCTGTGACAGAAAGGCGGTCTGTTCCATATTAGGGGCGTATAGACTCCCAATCACTATGTCCCTGCCATCCAACCGCCCGGTCACCACAACATACCTCCCCTCCGGGTCTATGATCTGGCCCGTACATTGAAATGGCACGCCCGCCCTCACCCAGATCAGTACCCCCCTGGCGAATGCTGAATAATTGGTGTAGAACACTTGACCTCTCCAATGACGCTGCAGTGCAGCCCCTTCCTTCGCCATTATGTGGGTCTCCTGGAGCAGTGCAACTTGAACCCCCTTCCTGATCAAGTATGCATGAATTTTATGTCTCCACAACATTGAATGCATCCCTCGGATATTCCAAGACATACAATTTAAATCTAGGGGGGAGCGATTGCATTGATTGATTTTCGCTTCCTCTGCTGTCCCTTATTGTGGCTCGCCTGACCCCAAAGAACAACCCTTTAACCAAGTTAAACCCCCAAATCCCCCTCCCAGGAAAGGCACTCTAAAAGTAGTTCCCATCCAAACTTAAACTGAACTCTTAGAGTCTTCTAGTGGTTACGAGGTATGTAGCTTGCCCTTCTGAACACAGAGCCCCATCAAACCGCCCCCCGATAATCAATTTAGGTAATCGGCCCAAAGCAATCTCCCACAAATATACAACACAACGGTGTCATCATCAGCTCCCATAGTTCCCTAATCCAAAGCGCTGCTTCGGTATGTGATTGCAACCTTCAGGCGATTGTTCCCAAATGCACTTTTCAGACAATGCCACCCGCCGTCTGAGGCATGACTACTGGTAGTTCTGTCTCCGAGCCATCATTTTCACTAAGTATCAATGAACCTTCAAATCGTTCCACTTCCATTCCACTTTTACTCGACGCGGGACTGTGTGCATTTTGACTGTGTTTCGCAACAGCTTGCAGTACTCTGCGTCGTTCTAAGCTGAGCTCTCTGGGGGAGGGGGCCCTGGACACAGCCTTGTTGCTGCTGATGCTCTGCTGGGATATCTTTGGCGAGGAGTTACGATGTTCCCGGGGTCGCCTAGTGTCCAACCATTCCCAGGCCTCTTGTGGTGAAAAATCTTGCTCCCGCCGGATCGGCCACTCGCAGTCATGCCGGAAATAGCATGGCGTATGGGAGTTGCATTTGTCGAAGTTTCTTTTTAACGGCTAGGAACGATGCTCTATTACGTTGAACTTCCCTAGTAAAGTCCGGGAAATTCATTGCTTTACTATTGTCGATCTGTAGATTTTGTTTTTTGGGGCTTGTTGTAGGATGTGGTCTCTGTCTTTAAAGTGCAAAAGGCGTGCCACTATCGGCCGAGGAGGCGCTCCAGGTCTGGGCGGTCGGGCCGGCACTCTATGAGCTCTTTCCAGCGCATAGAAGGGTGATAATCCCTCTGGGGCTACTTTGGTTCAGAGCCAATCCTCCATGAAAGTCACCATGTTCACTCCTTCTGCCCTCTCCGGCACTCCAATGACTCGTACATTATTTCTGTGTGATCTCCCCTCGCTGTCTTCAGCCCGGACTTCCAATATCTTAACCTTAGTCTCCAGCTCCGTGAGTGATTTCTGTAGCGTGGTCACTGTGACTGGGAGGTCATCCAGCACTTTCTCAGTGGCTACGACCCGCTGTTTAAGTTTGCGATGATCATCTTTCAACAGGCCTAGGTCCGTGCCTATGGCATCAATTTTCCCTGCCAACACTTCTCTGGAGGGCGTGATAGCCTGCATTATATCCGCTAGTGTAGGCTTCAAGGGAGCCGAGCCCCCCGTCTCTGTCAGCTCCTCATCTTCGTCAGTTTGATTCCCAGCGCCCCCGCACCCTGGACAGCATATCCCTTTTTCCTCGGGACTTTCCCGATTTTTTTTTAAAAAATCTGTTTACTCACTCTCCTGAGCCCAGGGGACCCACTTTGGACAGGGGGGGGGGTCTCGCAGCATTGTGAGTGCACTTTGTGTGCTGCCTGTGGTAATAATTGTGTGGGTTATCACTGCTCGCTGTGGTAGGGTATCTGCGATCCCAGTCCAGCTGGCACCAGGGTTTATCCTCTGGCCTCTCAGCAAATTTAGCTCATCACCTCCACCCCCATGGAGCTTATGGGCCGTGTCTTGTTGATCGTGCAGTGCTTATGACTATTCTTGTGTAGGTCTCTCCCTTTGTGCTTTGGTTCTGGGGGTCACCCCAGATTCTGAGCCCAGGGTGCTATGTCAGTGCGGCCCCACATAGCCCCTTGGCAGGATGCCCTTCAGTGGTCTGCCCTTTTAGTCCTGTTCACTATCAATACCCCGGGGTATGAGTCACTCACCACGCACTAAGAGTCCGTTGGGCAGTCTTTATCGCCCTGTTCAGATCACAGCGGGCTCCCTCCTCCGCCGCTCAAATCCTGCAGCAAGGAGAGCACTCAGCCCCCCTCCCCCTGGCTTGGTTTGTTTCCATGTCCCAACACTAATAGATGATCGCCAGGCACGTCAGGATTGATCCGGCTTTAGGCCGTGCTCTCACACGGCGCGTCTCCCGTTCAGAGGAGATAATCTCTGCTGGCCAAGTCCATCAACTCTTTCCAAGGACACTCCCGTCTCACCGGCTCCCTCTCCGATGCTCCTCGGCCACCCTTCAGCACGCAGCTACGGCTCCCAAGAGAGTCGCTCCCAGGATCTTTCGCGGCGGGGCTAGCCCAGAATCACCCAATGCTTCAGGTATGTTCCGGGGGGTGTTTACCTGCAACCTTCAGCGTCTTGTCGCAGCGATATTCATCCCGTTACTCCGTGGGCACCATCTTGGCTTCACCGAGCCGCCTGGCAGTAACTTTCTGGTTTATTTCCCTTTGCAAAGGCAGCTGTAGCCCGCCATTTAAGGCAGCTGTAGCCCGCTATTTAGTTCCTCTTGGTCCTGGGACTCTCCGGTTTGCAGGTTTTGGCAAATATCTGCGCCTGGGGCTCAGGATGTTTATAATTGGGGGTTATGGCCGACAGTGCTCCACAGCTCGTGTCCGCTCACAACGGCTCCATGCCATGCCCCAGGGGGTGAGCCCCAATGCTCCCGTGGTCCCAGCCGGCTCCCCGCATCCTGCAGGAGCCGGCATTGCTTCTGGACAAGGGTAGCTGCTGACATGCAGCTCCCCTTGTCCAAAAGCAATCTGCTTCACTTCATGGAGCCGGCCCTGGGGGGGTGGCGGTCCCCAGGACCAAGGAGGGCTCCAGGAGGGGGGCCGCATGGCTCCCCTCCTAACATTTACATAGCCCCGGGGAGGTGGTGGTCCCCGGGGGGCCGCAACGGACACCGGCATTATCTTAATTAGTGCCCCGGGGAGGTGGTGGTCCCCAGGGTAGTGTGGGGGGGGCAGGAGCCCCCCACTTATTTATTTAAATTTAAGCCCCGGGGAGGTGGTGGTCCCCGGGGAATGGGGGCCCACAGGCCCCCCACCTCAAATATATTGAAGCCTTGGGGAGGTGGCAGTCCCCGGGGCAGCGTGGGGGGGTTGGAGCCCCCCACACATTTTTTTCAAGCTCCGGGGAGATGGCGGTCCCGGGGCTGTGGGGGGGCCGTGTGCCCCCCACGCATAATTAATAAAGCCCCGGGGAGATGGCGGTCCCCATAATGCACTTCGCATATGCCCACTGGGGGGGAACTACCTACAAGGGATTTGAACTTTGTATATTAGCAGGTGTGCTACATACTGGCCTGTGAACAAGAACTACAACGTCCGAAATGCGTAAGGCCCTTTTGACGCAATTTATAGTTGGATACTGATGTCGCTACAGTCCTCAATAAAGAGGTATATCTACCCGTGTGTGCGTTTTCACTCGAGGGCAACCTTACTTTCGATATATATATATATATTTTCACTTAAACAAACCAAAGGTTGCAGGGACGTCATAGCTAGGCACTAGAATTTTAAAAAACATTAAAAAACCTTAAAAATTCACTGAAAAAACAATGGTTACAGGGACGGTATAGTTAGTTTCAGATTTCACTTCTACAAAACCATACAACAAATTTGAGATGTCATCATTGATGTCACTGATCATGTAATATGTGAGGTCAAAAGGAGTGCATTGCAGGGGCGTAAGAAATAGTTAGCTCAGGTAATTATAACTGCTGAATTTCTATATTTTTAATATGGGAAATCTGATCCTAACTATAAAGTCCCTGTAACCTTTGGTTTTTTAAGTGAATTTGTAAGGTGTTTTGAATTCTATTTCCTAACTATAATGTCCCTCTAACCTTTGGATTTTTAAGTGAATTTCAGTTTTTTTAATTAATAGGTGCGTTTTCAGAGTGGTGGACACATTTGCAGTGTGGTGGAGAAAGAGGGCAGGGCCTCCGATGAGCTCTCAGCAATCCTGTTGTGTGGAACTTACTGGTGGGAACAGGAGGGGTTCTTGGCCCCAACGATCCTTAGCATCCAAGGGGACTTCATCCCCCAACTACTGGTGCACCAGGAGGCATGTTTACGGAGTGCTGGGCAAAGGGGATGGGGTCCCCGATGACATCTCTGCAATCCAGCTGTGTGGGACTTACTGGTGGTAACAGGAGGGGTTTTTGCCACCCTTAAGGACCCTCATCATTCAAGGGGACTTCATCCCCCAAATAGTAGTGCACCAGAAGGCACGTTTGCAGAGTGGTGACCAGCTCTCAGCAATCCTGCTGTGTGGAACTTACTGGTGGTAACAGGAGGGGTTATTGGCCTCCAACAATCCTCGCAATCCAAGGGGACTTCATGCTCCAACCAGTAGTGTGCCAGGAGCTATGTTTGCAGATGCTAGACAAAGGTGGCAGGGCCTCTGACGAAATTGCATCAATCCACTGTGTGGTACTTCCTGGAGGTAACAGGAGGGGTTGTTGGCCCCAAGGACCATCAGCATCCAAGAGGACTTCATCCCCAACAAGTATTGTGTCAGGAGATGCATTTGCAGACTGGTGAAGAAAGGGAGCCGGCCTCCGACAAGCTGTCAGCAATCCCAGTTTGATGGACTTACTGGAGGTAACAGGAGGGGTTCTTGGTACCCAAGGTCCCTCAGCATCCAAGGGTACTTCATCCCCCAACCAGTAGTGTGCCAGGAGGCGTGCTTACAGAGTGGTGGACAAAGGGGGTGGGGCTTCTGATGAGCTGCTTCAGGATTTGCAGTTCCACAGGGGACGGGTCATGCTCAGCACCACAGGGGATCCGCTGATTCCCGCGTGTTTACAAAAAACCTTATAAGGCAATTTATTGGCCTTTATGGGTCCCTCTGGGACCCCTCTAACACACCCATGGGGTGCAGGTACCTCTACCCTGAACATTTTATTCACTTTGCACAGAAATTTTCAGCCCCATGAACCATTTATTGATAATATAATGGCAGCCGCAACTTCCCAGCCAGGATGCGGCCAGCTAATCCGGGCTCTGCTGTAGCTTTTAAATTATTGGGCTCAATTATTTAGATAATTTCTTTATTTACCAGATTAACCCAATGTATTCCTGGGTACCGACACTTTGCCAAATTGAACAATCTGTATTTGCACCTATCCATGAGTGACCAATTTGTCAGTAAGGTCCTTGCCTACTCTAATTCTGGATTTTATACCAGTTACGACGATGATGCGTCCCTGGTGAGTTCACTATTCCCACGTAAATAACTATTTTTATCTGGCACAGTCCTTCAATGGTTCAAATCCTTTCTGGAAAACAGAATGCAATCGTTCATGGTCCACAAAAATCTTTCTCCCTCTTCACCTAACCTACTAGGAGTACCACAAGGCTCTACCCTATCCCCCACGCTATTCAACCTATATGTCGAACCACTAACCGAACTACTACAGCAGGCGAACATCTCCTACCACATGTACGCGGACGACACTCAACTTTACATCAAGATCTCCTCCATTGAAGAGATAAAGACGATGAATCTAGCTCTCGAAAAGACCGTCCACTGGTTAACGACCAACTTCCTCAAGCTAAACTCGCAAAAACCAGAATTTCTTTTAATCTCCCCCCCTAATAACTCCCTGGAGACAAAGGAATGGACTAAGATGATCACTGCTCTGAATTGCACTCCGACTTTGGTGGACTCCACCAAATTACTTGGAATCACACTAGATAAGAACCTTAACATGCAAACACACATCAACCTGTTGGCTAAAAATGCCCGCTTTCACCTCAGCTATCTTAGAAAAATGAAACCATTCATCGAGAACCCGGACCTCAAAACTGCAGTTCAGTCCTTAGTCATCTCGAGGCTGGAGTACGGATGTACTACCCTCTCGGGGCTTCCCAAAATCTCAACCTCCCCTTTAAAAGCCTGTCTCAACGCCGCAGCAAGATTCCTAACAGGATCTAGGAAATTTGACCACATATCGCCGCACCTGAAGGCACTCAACTGGCTACCCTATAAAGCTCAAATCCACCTAAAGATGGTTTGCATCACTCACAAGGTGCTACACCACAATACCCCCCAGTACCTAACCCAAAAACTTACCTTATCTGGAGGAAACAGACATACTAGGAGCACCGATAATCTACTCCTGAAACCCCCGCGTTTCAGCAAGAAAAAAACCTCTGACAGAGCATTCTCCGGAGCAGCTCCAAGAATATGGAACTCGCTTCCTCCATGCATCAGAAAAATCTCCTCTACACCTCTATTCAAAAGGGAAGCAAAATCATTCCTGATGACAAAATTCCTCCCTTAAATCCGCGCAAGCCCCATACCAGTTCTACAACCTCAAACTTGCCTCTACTCTCCCATTAATGATACCTCCGACTCTATGACTTACGCAATCTCGAACCTGTTCTTATTGCTCAGATCAATCCTCACTGCTGCAACATGCCGAACTTTGTTAATAATAATACTGAACAATACTGAACAAATTTACACCAATCTACAAAAAGGCACTGCTCTTGTTCAAGATCTACCTTTCTACCAAGTTTGGTGTTATTCCGTCCTAGGGTTCTGGATGTAGTCATGTCTAAAATCCCTATGAGAATTAATATGCGGAAAATGTGTTTTGGGACCCCCTTTATCTCGACCCCTGCTGCACGGATCATCATTCTGAAACTTTCAAGACAGTCGCTGAAGTGAGCGTCGAATTAGTTTGAAAAAGTTCGGTAAGATTCATCAAATGGCGCCAAAGTTATTAGCAAAACAAAAAACTATTTTCCTATGGAAACAAGGTCCTAACTACAACTACCTACTAGCTACCGCCAGGAGGTAATATATATATATATATATATCCACAGACGAGTCGCTCCTTCTGTCTCCCCTCGCCCAAGGCAGGCAGATCGCTGTTGCCGGCGGGGCACGCTGGCTTCACCAATTAATCCTATACTTTCAGAAATAAGGCGATCACAAGAAGGATATTCCACCACCAGTTGGTTTATTCTCAGTAACGCGTTTTGCCTGACACAGCAGGCTTGCTCACAAGCTGTGTCAGGCGAAACGCGTTACTGAGAATAAACCAACTGGTGGTGGAATATCCTTCTTGTGATCGCCTTATTTCTGAAAGTATAGGATTAATATATATATATATATTCCCAAAAAGTGCCCTGAGCTTCAAGGACGCCACTCCACAACAGATCGATTTACCACAATCTTTTATTTCAAACCAGCGCTGGTAATTCCAATTATTTCCTTTCCCGACGTGTTTCGGAGCGGCTGCTCCTTCTTCATAGGGGGAAACTGGCAAGAACGAGTTCACTCAACCTTCAATTTCCGCTTTTACATGCGCTCCCAGGTGAGCTGCATGCCGGTAGTTGTAGTGTTAATTTTTCCCCTCAGTGGGGCTCGTATTCTTGACAGCATATTTCACTATCCATGTTATTAAAGTTTTTATAAGCCCTCCAGTGGGCCTCAGAATAGCAGCGATGGTTTCAATTTAAAGTCTTATGTGCTGCAACATGAAAGACCATTGAGGGCAGAAGGAAGAGGCAGTGGCATTACAACCATACATGTTAACAGACCCGATTCAGGCAGGAGACTCCCGATGTTTTTTGAGCCCAAAAGGGCTGTATTTTATCTGTCTCCTGACTAAAAGCTCCACTTTTTCAATGTGAGTCAATGGGGAAAATCAATTTCCCAGGTTTTCTTTTTCAAAATCTTCCTCTTACCAAGTTCATAATGTTGGCAAATAAGGTACATTGGATCACGGAGGGCAGGAAGAATGGGGTAGGGACTTGGACTCGAATGAGAGAAGACAGGAGGAAGATGGGCAGGGGGACCAAACTGACCGTACAGAGCCGGCATCAGGGGATGTAGTAGCACAATATGCCACACAGGGCAAGTGGAATGGCAGTGCAGCACAATGGACCATGGAAAGCAATAGGGAGAGGACAGGGCCATGGACATTGACAACAGAGAGCAGAGGGAAAGAGGCAAGGGCAGCAAGCTGACCATACTGGACAGAGAGGAGGGACAGTTGCAGGATAACGGACCATGAAGTGCAGGAGGCAGGGGGCAGGGGCACGACAAAGGACCAGACAAGGAAAGAGGGAGGGGGTAGGGGTCTAACAGGATCTAGGAAATTTGACCACATATCACCGCACCTGAAGGCACTCAACTGGCTACCCTATGAAGCTCAAATCCACCTAAAGATGGTTTGCATCACTCACAAGGCGCTACACCACAATACCCCCCAGTACCTAACCCAAAAACTTACCTTATCTGGAGGAAACAGACATACTAGGAGCACCGATAATCTAATCCTGAAACCCTCGCATTTCAGCAAGAAAAAAACTTCTGACAGAGCATTCTCCGGAGCAGCTCCAAGAATATGGAACTCGCTTCCTCCATGCATCAGAAAAATCTCCTCTACACCTCTATTCAAAAGGGAAGCAAAATCATTCCTGATGAGCAAATTCCTCCCTTAAATCCGCGCAGGCACCATACTAGTTCTACAACCTCAAACTTGCCTCTACTCTCCCATTAATGATACCTCCGACTCTATGACTTACGCAATCTCGAACCTGTTCTTATTGCTCAGATCAATCCTCACTGCTGCAACATGCCGAACTTTGTTAATAATATGTTGATACTCTGTATGCTATGCTTTGCTAAATGTTCGTTTCGCACTCTGCTCTCTATGTAAAGCGCTCTGATACCCTACCCTGGGTCTGGTAAGCGCTATAGAAAACTCTAAAAATAAATAAATAAATACATTTTTGACTGCAGTAGTAAGTGAAACAGCCATAATAGGTGAGATTTAATAACTTAGATATATTTTTTTATATATAGATGACTTGATATAAATCCTATTGCCAACTCCATCCAGGATTGGACGAGTGACTGTTCTCTATTTTGGAACAACCTGGTCAGTCGCCGCTTGACCTTGTTTTTCCACCTTCTAACACCACTTGGTGCAGAGACACCCATCTAAAACACCCGCCCGTCTGTCTTTTTACTCAGGCTGTCTCAGCTTGGTTCTTTTTCTCCTGAAGAACACCCTATGTGATGCCCTTTCAATAATACAGACATCAGGATCGAAACATCAACGTACAACCTACTCATGTCCTTAGTCACTGTAACCATGAATAGTTGACATTGCGGGTTACCTTTGAACGTTATAATTGGACAGAGATTTTTTCATTTGTTTTGTTATCTATGGATTCATGTAGTGTTTGTCATTTCACCACTTTTTTCCCTATATGTCACATCCGTCACTGATTAACTGGTTGTTTTGTTTATGTTCATTTTGACAACTTCTCTCACCAAATTAAATATAAAAATGAAACATATATAACTTGAAGTATCTTTGTGGTGTGTTTAGTACTATGTTCAGAGTACATAAAAAGAAATGTTTTCTCATTTAAATTGCTATGATTTAAAAGAAATTGGTCTCACCCAACTGAACTTTTTGTAGACTATATAAACAATTTCTAGGTTCCGAGGGACACAGGGTCACCCCTTTGACTCTTATAGTAATGCATGGACCAGCGGATCCTCCACGGGTGGATACGCGGAGGATCTATGTCTCTAGATATATAAATTTGGATTTCGGGTAACATCTCGAAAACTACTGAACAAATTTACACCAATCTACAAAAAGGCACTGCTCTTGTTCAAGATCTACCTTTCTGCCAAGTTTGGTGTTATTCCGTCCTAGGGTTCTGGATGTAGTCGTGTCTAAAATCCCTATGAGAATTAATATGCGGAAAATGTGTTTTGGGACCCCCTTTATCTCGACCCCTGCTGTACGGATCATCATTCTGAAACTTTTAAGACAGTCGCTGAAGTGAGCGTCGAATTAGTTTGAAAAAGTTCGGTAAGATTCATCAAACGGCGCCAAAGTTATTAGCAAAACAAAAAACTATTTTCCTATGGAAACAAGGTCCTAACTACAACTACCTAATAGCTACCGCCAGGAGGTAATATATATATATATATATATATATATATATATATATAAATATATATATATATATTTTTTAAACCGGAGGATATATATATATATATATCCACAGACGAATCACTCCTTCCGTCTCCCCTCGCCCAAGGCAGGCAGATCGCTGTTGCTGGCGGGGGACGCCGGCTTCACCAATTAATCCTATACTTTCAGAAATAAGGCGATCACAAGAAGGATATTCCACCACCAGTTGGTTTATTCTCAGTAAAGCGTTTCGCCTGACACAGCAGGCTTGCTCACAAGCTGTGTCAGGCGAAACGCGTTACTGAGAATAAACCAACTGGTGGTGGAATATCCTTCTTGTGATCGCCTTATTTCTGAAAGTATAGGATTAATATATATATATATATATATATATATATATATATATTCCCAAAAAGTGCCCTGAGCTTCAAGGACGCCACTCCACAACAGACCGATTTACCACAATCTTTTATTTCAAACCAGCGCTGGTAATTCCAATTATTTCCTTTCCCGACGTGTTTCGGAGCGGCTGCTCCTTCTTCATAGGGGGAAACTGGCAAGAACAAGTTCACTCAACCTTCAATTTCCGCTTTTACATGCGCTCACAGGTGAGCTGCATGCCGGTAGTTGTAGTGTTAATTTTTCCCCTCAGTGGGGCTCGTATTCTTGACAGCATATTTCACTATCCATGTTATTAAAGTTTTTATAAGCCCTCCAGTGGGCCTCAGAATAGCAGCGATGGTTTCAATTTAAAGTCTTATGTGCTGCAACATGAAAGACCATTGAGGGCAGAAGGAAGAGGCAGTGGCATTACAACCATACATGTTAACAGACCCGATTCAGTCAGGAGACTCCCGATGTTTTTTGAGCCCAAAAGGGCTGTATTTTATCTGTCTCCTGACTAAAAGCTCCACTTTTTCAATGTGAGTCAATGGGGAAAATCAATTTCCCAGGTTTTCTTTTTCAAAACTTCCTCTTACCAAGTTCATAATGTTGGCAAATAAGGTACATTGGATCACGGAGGGCAAGAAGAATGGGGTAGGGACTTGGACTCGAATGAGAGAAGACAGGAGGAAGATGGGCAGGGGTACCAAACTGACCATACAGAGCAGGCATCAGGGGATGTAGCAGCACAATATGCCACACAGGGCAAGTGGAATGGCAGTGCAGCACAATGGACCATGGAAAGCAATAGGGAGAGGACAGGGCCATGGACATTGACAACAGAGAGCAGAGGGAAAGAGGCAAGGGCAGCAAGCTGACCATACTGGACAGACAGGAGGGACAGTTGCAGGATAATGGACCATGAAGTGCAGGAGGCAGGGGGCAGGGGCACAACAAAGGACCAGATAAGGAAAGAGGGAGGGGGTAGGGGTCTGCACATGGAAAACAGAGGCCAGGAACAAGGGGATAGGGCAGGAGCAGAAAGCTGACCATGGAGGGCAGGAGGGATGGGCACTGGAAGCCCAACATATCATGGAGCGCAACAGTGATACTATAATAATGGCATACACACAGACATTGGAGGAAAGGTGGGAGGGGGATCAGGGACAGCAAACCGACTACACAGGGGAGGTGGGAGGGGCTGTGGCAGCACAGAAGACCATCCATGGCAAGCAGGAGGGTTAGTGGCAGCTCAACGCCCATGGTGGGCAAGAGGAGGGGACAGGGGCATGCACAAAGGACCATGGAAGACAGAAGGGAGGGGTAGGGCTTGACACACACAAAAGAGGGCAGGTGAAGTGGCTTCACAACAGACCATGCAGGGCAGGCAGGAGGAGCAGTTGCAGCAAAACAGAGCATGGAGGGCAGAATGGAGTGGCAGCAAAATGGACCATGGAGGACAGGAGAGAGGGGATGGTGCATGGAACTTGGACAGGCAGGGTGGTGGTGGCGGGGGCAGGCGGCAGCCATCTGACCATGCTATGCAGGTGGAAGGGGCAGTGGCAGCTCAACAGAACACTCAGAGTAGATAGGAGTGTGGCAGGTCCATGGAATATGGTGGCCAGAAAGGAGAGAGCAGGGGTATGCAAACTGACATCGGACGGCAAGTGGAAGGAGAGTAGGGGCAGCAAGCTAAGCGCAGAGGCTAAGCAGGAGGGCAATCATGAGGCATAGAAATGGGCAATGGAGGGCAGGGGCAGCACATCAGACCATGCAGGGCAGGAGGGAGAGGGCTTGTGCATGGACTCGGACAACAGAGGGTAGGGAGGAGGTGGATGGGGCAGCAAGTTAACTGTTTAGGGCAGGCAGGAAGGGCAGTGGCATAACAATAGCCACAAATGGCTGTAATGAGGAAGCAGGGTCATAGACTTGGACAATGGATGGCAAGGAGGAGGGGGGCAGGAGGAGCAAGCTTGGGTGGGGGCAGCACAATGCCAGGCTAGGCCCTGTGTTTAACCCCCACTATGCATTGCGATGGGCATCTTACTTAACATTTAAAAAAAACGTAGGAATTCACTGAAAAACTAAAGGTTACAGGGTCGTTATTCTTAGGAAATAGAATTTTAAAAAACCTAAGAAATTCACTGAAAAAAAGCAAAGGTTACAGGAACATTATAGTTAGGCTCAGACTTCACTCATACAAAACCTTTGAAATTCAGCAGTTATAGTTACCTGAGCTAACTATATTTTATGCCCCCACAATGCACTGCTTATGACCTCACATATTAGATCACTCATGACATGGTCAGTGACATTACTCATGACATCACTGATGACATCTCGAATGACATCACTGATGACTGATGACATCAGCCAGTGATTATTAGTGTTTTCTAAAGGTTTATGAGTTTTAAACATATGTATTAAGGTACTACAAAAGTACCACATATGTCAAGATTTAAAAATTTTGTTTCCTATAATATCTCGAAAACTACTGAACGGATTTATACCAAATAAGAAAAAGTGTGATCTCCGGAACAGAATCTACCTTTCTCTCAAATTTTGTGTAATTCTGTCCAGCGGTTTGGGCTGCAGGAGTGTCTAAAGACTCTAGGTAATTAACATGAGAAACACACTTTTTTTGACCGCCGCCTTTTTCTATGCCCCCGAAACTTTCCATGCACAGCTTGAATCACTGGCACACTTTTTTGGGAAAACTTTGGGAAGATTCGTCAACCGGCGCAAAAAATATACGCAAGTCAAAAAACACCCTAAATGCTGAAAATTCCCTTGCCACCCAAAACGCCATACCCCCTCTAAACTCTAAAAAATCCCTTACAACCCAAAAACCTATACCCACCCAAAACCCTAAAATGTCCCTTGCCAACTAAAAACCCATACTCAGCCTAAACTCTAAAAATTCCCTTGCCACCCAAAAACCAATACCCTCCCTAAACCCTAAATATTCCCTTTTCACCCAAAAACCCATACCCATCCTAAACCGTAAGAAATCCCTTACCACCTAAAAACCCATACCCACCCTAAACCCTAAAAACGCTATTGCCACCCAAAAACCCATACCCACCCTAAACTCTAAAAAATCGCTTGCCACCCAAAAACCCATACAAATGCTATACCCTAAAAACATCATTACCACTGAAAAACCCATACCCACCCTAAACCCTAAAAGTTTCCCTGCCACCCAAAACCCATACCCACTGTGAAGCCTAAAAAATACCTTACCACCCAAAAACCCATATCCACCCTAAACTCTAAAAAGTCCCTTACCACCCAAAAACCCATACCTACCCTAAACCCTAAAAAATCCCTTGCCACCCAAAAGCCCATACAAACGCTAAACCCTAAAAAATTCGTTCCCACCCAAAAACCCATACCCACACTAAACCCTAAAGGTTCCCTTGCAACCCAAAACCCATCCATACCCACCCTAAATCCTAAAAAAATCCCCTATCATCCAGAAACCCATACCCACCATGAATCCTAAAAATGTGCTTGCCACCCAAAAACCCATATTCACCCTAAACCCTAAATAAAATCCCTTACCACCCAAAAATCCATTCTCACCCTAAACCCTATTATCAGTAACTATGACCTACTGGCAGTTGTGAGTAGGTAGTTAGAGTTAGGACCAAGGTTTCAATAGGAAAAGCGATTTTTGCTTTGCCAGTAACTGTTACGCCACTTGACAAATCTTCACAAAATTTACAAAAAACGTCCCCTTTTTGGTTCAGCTGCTATGCTGAAAGTTTTGGGGTGATCCATCAAGCAGGAGCTGAATAAAAAGGGGAGTCCCATAATGCATTTTCCCCATGTTAAGTCCATGGGGATTTTTCATTTTTTGAACACCACTGCAGCCCGAGCCACTGAACGGAATTGCACCAAATTTGGCAGAAAGATAGATGTTGCTCCACAAAATGTGCTTTTTGTAATTTGGTGTGAATCGGTTCAGTAGTTGCAGAGATATTTAAGTTTAAATAATATAGATATCTGGTAGCCCAACAACCTACTGAAATGCTATTGAAATTTGATTGGCTGCCAACATTTTCAATCAGAAAGTGTTAGCAGCCATCTTCTGACTCGGTTTACCCGTGACCCACAAAAAATTTACACAAAAAAAAAGAGGGTGGGGTAGAAACTAACAAAGCCGGCGGCCATGCAGACCACCCCATCAGACCTGGGGGCTGCCACTTCTCCGGGGCTTTAACCAAAAACAATGCGGGGGCAACAAGACCCCTCGCAGCCCTGGGGACCACCACCTTCCCAGTGCGTGGCCTCCAAAGACCTCTAAGCAATCGCGCTGTCTGGGACTTACTGGAGGTAACAGGAGGAGTTGTTGGCCCCCAAGGACGTCCTTGAGGGCCAACTACTCATCATGTTACCTTCAGTAAGTCCCACACTGTGGGATTGCTGAGAGGTCTTTGTGGCTCACCTCCTTTCTCTACCACTCTGCAAACACACCTCCTGGTGCACTATTAGCTGGGGCATGAAGCCCCCTTGGCTGCTGAGGGTCCTTGGGGACGAATAGCCCCTCCAGTTACCTTCAGTAAGTCCCACACAGCAGGATTGCTAAGAGGTCTTTGGAGGCCATGCCCCCTTTCTCCACCACTCTGCAAATGCATCTCCTGGTGCACTACTGGTTGGGAAATGATGGTTGGGGAATGATGACCTCTTGTATGCTGAAGGGGCCATGAAGCCCTCCTGGTACTTTCTGTAAGTCCTACACAGCGGGATTCCTGAAAGCTGGTCAGAGGCCCCGCCCCCTTTCTGCCCCCCACTCTTCAAACGCAAATACTACCTAAAGAAACACAGAAATTCACTGAAAAATACAAAGGTTACAGGGACGTTATAGTGAGGAATTAGCATTTAAAAAACCATAGAATTTCACTGAAAAAAACAAAGGTTAAAGGGTCGTTATAATTATGAAATTAAATTTTAAAAATCTTACAAATTCACTGGAAAAAAAACAAAGGTTATAGAGATGTTATAGTTAGGCTCAGGTTTCACTCGTACTAAAACAGTGAAATTCAGCAGTTATAGTTAGCTGAGCTAACTATAACTCATGCCTCCGCAATGCACTGCTTATGACCTCACATATTACATCACTCATGACATGGTCAGTGACATCACTGATGACATCATCCACAAAATCACTAACTCATCCACTCACACTCCATAGAACCTTTCATACACCCACTCCCATACAACTATTCACAAACCCATTCACAGACCAATACCAGTACTTACTCACTGATTCATAGCTCTACACACATCCATTCACTCACCCATACTGCCAGTCATACACCCACTCACTCATTAATACAACCAATAGCATATCCACTCATATACCCTTACAGCCACTCACTCACTGAGTCAGCCACCCATAGAGCTACTCACACACCTACTCACTCACCCAAACAGTCAATCACATGGCCCCTTACTCACCCACGTAGTTACACACACACTTGCTTACTTACTCATATAGATACTAACATGTACTCACTCACCTATACAGTCAATGACACAGGCACACACTCACTCATACAGCCACTATTATATTCATTCACTCACCCATGGAGTCACTCATATACGTCAACACTCACCTATGCTGCCTTTCGCATACTCAGGTACTCACCTATATACCACTGACACATCCATTCACCTACACAGCCATACACACACTCACCTACCCATACAGCCCCCCCACACACACTCACTAACCGATACACCCATACAGCCACTGACTCACCCACTCACTCATCCATACAGACAGTCACACATACACTCACCCACCCACACAGACACCCATACAGGTACTCAGACAACCAATCATCTGTCCTGTCACTCACATGCCCACTCACTCACCCATACAGCTACTAAGACAACAACAGAAAAACTGATACTAACATTCACACAACCAGCCACTCACCCATACATTCCCTGAGACACCTAATCACTTACTTATACAGTCAGTCATGCACCCACTCAATCATCCATACAGGCAATCATACACCCACTGATTCACCAATACACCTCGGTATATATATTTAACACTCATAACCTTAAAAAAACTCAGAGCCACTGGATGATGTCATCAGTGGTGTCAACAGTGATGTAATTTGACATGTCATCAATGATGTCTCTGACATAATCATGAGTGATGTAATATGGGAGGTCATAAGCAGTGCATTGCGGGGGCACAACTTATCGTTAGGTCAGCTAACTATAACTGTTGAATTTCACTGGTCTTGTACGAGTGGAACCTGAGCCTAAATATAACGTCCCTAAAACCTTTGTTTTTTTCAGTGAATATATATATATATATATATATATATATATATATATATATATATATATATATATATATATATTACCTACTAGCGGTCGCCAGTAGGTAGTTATAGTTAGAACCTAGTTTCCATAGGAAAAGCGTTTTTTGTTTTCACAATAACTTTGGCACCGGATGACGAATCTTCGCGAAATTTTCAAAACTCGTGGGGCGCTCCGGTCAGCTCCTATCCTGAAAGTTTTGGGGTGATTCGGTAAGCGGGGGCCGAGAAAAAAGGGGGGTCCCAAAACATGTTTTCTCCATGTTATTTTCCGTAGGAAACTTTAGACACGGCTACAGCCCGAACTGCTGAACGGAATTACACCAAATTTGGCAAAAAGATAGCCCTTGTTTCAGAAAGAACTCTTTTTGTTAAATGGTGTAAATCCGTTCAGTAGTTCCTGAGAAATTAAAAAAAAAGAGGGCGAAAAAGGAATTTCCCATAGGAAACTTTAGACACGGCTACAGCTTTAACTGCTGAACGGAATTACACCAAATTTGGCAAAAAGGTAGTGCTTGGTTCAGAAAGCTCCCTTTTTTTTAAATGGTGTAAATCCGTTTAGTAGTTGCTGAGAAAATAAAAAAATAAAAGTTTCGATATATAGAGGCGCGGTGGATCCACGGACCCTCCCGACCACAAGCTTTATTCGAATTGGCTGTCAACACTCCAAACCAGGAAGTGTTGGCAGCCATCTTGTGACTCAGTAGAACCGAGTCACAAGAAAAGAGAAAAAGAAACGTGAAAAACAAGAAAAGGGGGCAGGGTAGAAACACCCTGACCCCCTAGGCCTGCTCAGGGGGTCCCACAAGGACCCCCAGGGTCAAAAAAAGCATTTTTTTAAAACAACAAATCGGTGAGATCCGTGCACCCAGCGCAAATTTTGGCCGAAAATAAAAAAAAACGAAGCGCAGGCTCCCGCGCTTTGTTATTATTTAGCCCCCGGGTGGGCCAAGTCCCGGGGGCATGCAATAATGTAATTGCGGGGGCCCACCAAGGCCCCCGCAGCCCGGGACCGCCACCCCCGGGGCTTTCCATAAGTATGTTGCAGGGGGCACATGGCCCCCCGCAGCCCCGGGGACCGCCACCCCCCGGGGCTTCTTATTTTTTATGTGTGGGGGGGCTCCAAGGCCCCCCCAAGCCCCGGGGACCGCCACCTCCTGGGGCTTTTATTAATTATTTTGTAGGGGGCACACGGCTTTTATTTTTTTTTAAATACACCTGTGTGGGGGAGCTCCAGCCCCCCCACACGCCCCGGGGACCGCCACCTCCCCAGGGCACTAATATTCAAATGCGGGGGTCCGTTACGGACCACCACCTCCCCGGGGCTGTGCAATAGGTGGGAGGGGGCCGCGCGGCCCCCTCCTGGAGCCCTTGATGGCCCTGGGGACCGCCAGCCCCAGGGCCGGCTCCTGCAGTGTCCGGGGTGCCCACCCCGGGACACTGCTGTTTGCAATGACAGGGCGGGAGCCGCGTGGCTCCCCGCCCTGTCATTACAAATTGCTGCTTCATTGAAGCGAGAGCAGGGAAACCTGCTCTCGCTTCAATGAAGCAAAGCAGATTGCTTTCCACAAGGGAGCTGCATGTCAGCAGCTCCCCATGTGGAAAAGCAATGTCGGCTCCTGCAGGACGCGGGGAGCCGGCAGGACCGTGGGGGCATTGGGGCTCCCCCCACGGTCCCCAACGAAGAGGCCAGGCCCCGGGGATGGGGTCCCCGGGGCCAGGAGTGGCCTGGGAGGGAGGCCACGCAGCCCCCCTCCAAATATATATTTTTTAAAAATAAACACTGGCCATGCCCTGGGGGATGGGGTCCCCGGGGCCGAATATGGCCTCGGGAGGGGGGCCATGCGGCCCCCTTCCATTTTGGAAAAAAAAAGAAAAAATAGCGGTCAGGCCCTGGGGGATGGGGTCCCCAGGGCCCATAAAATAGAAAAGGAAGGGGGGCCACACAACTTAAAACGCGCCACGGGGCGTGTTTGCACACTTGTCCCATCAGGCCCCCCCCTCCCTTCACCACTGTGCAAACGGGCCCTCTGGCGCGTTGTAAGTTGGGGGATTAAGTCCCCTTGAAAACCTGAGGGTCCCTTGGGTCCAACTAGCCCACCAGGTACCTCCAGTAAGGGCCACAGAGCTGCCCTGTCACTACCCATGCACTCCTCCTATCACCCAGCGAGCACCATGTACTTATCCAATCACTCCGCCAAAACCCAAGCACTTATAAATTCACCATGCACTCTCCTTGCATTACTCTAATCATCCAGTCAGTACCCATGCACTCATGCAATGACCCATGCACTAACTCATGCACTGCTACAATACCTTGAGCACTACTGATGCAGTCCAGCCATCGCCCTGTCACTACCCATGCACTCCTCCAATCACCCAGCCAGCACATGTACTTATCCAATCACTCCGCCAAAACCCAAGCACTTATAGATTCACCATGCACTCTCCTTGCAGTACTCTAATCATCCAGTCACTACCCATGTACTTATGCAATGACGCAGGCACTAACACATGCACTGCTACAATCCCCTGAGGACTACTGATGCAGTCCAGCCATCTCCTTGTCACTACCCATGCACTCCTCCAATCACCCAACCAGTTCCATGTCCTTATCCAATCACTCCGCCAAAACACAAGCGTTTATAAATTCACCATCCACTCTCCTTGCAGTACTCTAATCATCCAGTCAGTACCCATGTACTCATCCAATGACCCAGGCACTAACTCATGACAAATACAGAGGAGGTCATGCTAATCACAGGGGTACCCCAATGCATAGTGTTCCCTAGCGTATGTAGGTATTTTCACTGTATTCTAAGTGTCTTTTAGCATAGCACTGGCTCTAGGGCCGGTTAGTCAGAGTCAGTTACCACCAGTACCCGTCAGCAAAAAGTTGGGGGCACAGGAGGACTTTCTGCTCCTCTGTTGGTTCTTTCTGCACATCTCTTGCTTCTTCTTGCACTTTTCTTCGTCTTTCTGGACTTCTGTTGCCTCTTTCTGCATTTGTCTTGCTTCTTTGTGCGCTTTTCTTCCTCTTTCTTCACATGTCCTACCTTTGTAGGCATAGTTAGAAATTAGCATTTAAAAAACCTTTGAAATTCACTGAAAAAACCATAGGTTTCAGGGACGTTATAGTTAGAAATTAGCATTTAAAAAACCTTTGAAATTCACTGAAAAAACCATAGGTTTCAGGGACGTTATAGTTAGAAATTAGCATTTAAAAAACCTTAGAAATTCACTGAAAAAACCACAGGTTTCAGGGACGTTATAGTTAGTTGGACATTTCACTCGTACAAAACCAGAGAAATCCCCCGTTATAGTTTGTTCAGCTAACTATAACTCGCGCCCCCGCAATGCACTGCTGATGACATCACACATTACATCATTCATGACATGGTCAGTGACATCACTGATGGCATCACTGATGACATCTCAAATGTCATCACTGATGACATCATCCACGTGAAAATCTGATGCACCTCCTCACACTCTAATATAACCTTTGATACACCCACTGTAAAATACAGAATACCATTTTCGAAACCGTCGACACACCAATTAACCCTGGGCGTAGGTCGCGTAGTAGCGCTACGCGTAGCTACGCGAAGTGCACTTCGCACTACGCACGCTACGGGTAGCTACGTGAACTGCGTAGTGCGGTAGGGAAATGCTGTTCGCACTGATTGCACAGTGCCGGATGCTTGTCCGCACTGAGCAATCATTGCAAATGGCATCTTGCACAGTGCAAGCGGTCGTTTTCTGCCGCTCGAGTAGATTTGCACTCGAGCGGCAGCTTTCTCAACGCGGACTGGTAGTTTCTCATCGCAAGCGGTCGCGAGCATACGCGACAACTCGCAATGAGAAACCTGACCTCCCCGCATTGAGAATCTCGCCGGGAGGTTTACTTTCATCGCTCGTGATCGGCAACTTGATGGTGCTGATCGCGAACGAGGAAAAAGTCTCGCCGGGATGTTGATTTTGCTCGCTCGCGGTCGCCAACTTGACGCTGAGGACCGCGAGCAAGCAAAAAATGCCCGCTACGCGTTTTTGCACTGTGCTACGTGCAATTCGCGGAGCGCGTAGTAGCGCAAACTCCGCAAACTGCGCGAGCGTAGCGTAGTTTTCTGCCCAGGCCTAACACCAATACCAGTTACTACATGCGCACTCACTGATTCCTAGGTCTACACACACATCCACTCATTCACCCATACAATCACTCATACATGCAGTCACTCATCAATACAACACTATCATATGCACTCATACACCTATACAGACACTCACACACCGCCACTCATCCATGGAGTTACTCACACACCTAGTCAGTCATGCAAAGAATCAATCACACTCCCATTTACTCACCTATACAGATAGTAACGCATACTTACTCTCTTATATAATCACTGATACAAGTACACACTCATCCATACAGCCACTCCCACAATCACTGACTCTCACGTATAGTCATTTATACTCCAACTCTCACATACACAGCCTTTTCCCTATGTAGTTACTTGGACATGTACCACTGAGACATCCATTCACTCACCAACACACCCATACACACACTCACCCACCCATACAGCTGTTTCCACATGCACTCTTGAACCCATACACCCAGTGAATCAACCACTCACACATCTATGCACAGAGTCACACACCTCCCACCCACCCACACACACAGTCTCCCATACAAATTCTCAAGCAACCAATCAATAACCGATATAGACACTCATGTAGCTACTCACCAACCCATGCATTCAGTAAGACACATTTAATCACTCACTTATACAGTCAGTCACGCACGTACTAAATCATCCATCCAGACACTTATACACCCACTCATTCTTCAATACACCTTGGCATATATATAAAACATATTTAAACTTTACAGAAACACACAGTCACTGGATGATGTCATCAGTGATGTCATTTGAGATGTCATCAGTGATGTCATCAGTGATGTCACTGACCATGTCATGAATGATGTAATATGTGACATCATCAGCAGTGCATTGCGGGGCGCGAGTTATAGTTAGCTGAACTAACTATAACGGGGGAATTTCTCTGGTTTTGTACGAGTGAAATGTCCAATTAACTATAACGTCCCTGAAACCTGTGGTTTTTCAGTGAATTTCTAAGGTTTTTAAATGCAAATTTCTAACTATAACGTCCCTGAAACCTATGGTTTTTCAGTGAATATATATATATATATATTCACTGAAAAAACCATAGGTTTCAGACTACGTTATAGTTAGAAATTAGCATTTAAAAACCTTTGAAATTCACTGAAAAACCATAGGTTTTAGGGACAGTTATAGTTAGTTGGACATTTCATTCGATACAAAACCCGTGAAATTCCCCCGTTATAGTTAGTTCAGCTAACTATAACTGCGCCCCACATGCACTGCTGATGACGTCACATATTACATCACTCATGACATGGTCAGTGACATCACTGATGACATCTCAAATGACATCACTGATGACATCATGCAGTGACTGTGTGTTTCTGTAAAGTTTAAATATTTTTAATATATATAGGAAAAGACGTATTGAAGAATGAGTGGAGTGTATAAGTGTCTGTATGGATGATTTAGTAGGTGCGTGACTGACTCTATAAGTGAGTGATTAAACGTATCTTACTGAATGCATGGGTTAGTGACTAAACTGGGTGAATGTCTGTATCCGTCTGTCTGTTGCTGTGTAAGTGGCTGCATGGGTTTGTGAATAGCTACATGAGTGTCTATATGAGTTATTGAATGGTTGTCTGAGTATCTGTATGGGTGCCTGAGTGTTTGTGTGGGAGGGGTGTGTGCGACTCTGTGCATAGATGTGTGAGTGGGTGATTCACTGAGTGGATGGTTTCAAGAGTGCTTCTGTGATAGACTGTATGGGTGGGTAAGTGTGTGTAAGAGTGTGTTAGTGAGTGAATGTATGTCCCAGTGGTACATGTGTGAGTAACTACATATGTGAAAGGCAGTATATATGTGTGTTGGTGTATATAAATAGCTATAAGCGAGAGTGAGTGATTGTGATATTGGCTGTATGGATGAGTGTGTGCTTGTATCAGTGATTGTATAAGAGCGTAACAATGTGCTAGTATTTGTATGATTAAGTGAGCTGGTGTGTCTATAACTGTATAGCTGAGTAAATGGCAGTGTGTTTAATTATTTGCATGACTGACTAGGTGTGTGAGTACCTCTATGGATGAGTGGCGGTGTTTGAGTGTCTATATAGGAGTAAGAGTGCATATGATAGTCCTGTACTGAGTGACCATAAGTATGAGTGACTGTACGGGTGAGTGAGTGGATGTGTGTGTGTAGACCTAAGAATCAGTGAGTGGGTATGTAGTTATTGGTGTTGGAGTGTCTATGGTTTTGCGAATGGCAGTCTGTAATTTAGAGTGGGTGTATCAAAGGTTATATTAGGGTGTGAGGAGGTGCATCAGATTATCACGTGGATAATGTCATCAGTGATGTCATCAGTGATGTCATTTGAGATGTCATCAGTGATGTCATCAGTGATGTCACTGGCCATGTCATGAGTGATGTAATATGTGACGTCATCAGCAGTGCATTGCGGGGCGCGAGTTATAGTTAGCTGAACTAACTATAACGGGGGAATTTCACGGGTTTTGTACGAGTGAAATGTCCAACTAACTATAACTGTCCCTAAATCCTATGGTTTTTTCAGTGAATTTCAAAGGTTTTTAAATGCTAATTTCTAACTATAACGTGTCTGAAACCTATGGTTTTTTCAGTGAATTTCAAAGGTTTTTTAAATGCTAATTTCTAACTATAACGAGCCTGAAACCTATGGTTTTTTCAGTGAATTTCAAAGGTTTTTTAAATGCTAATTTCTAACTATAACGCCCCTAAAACCTATGGTTTTTTCAGTGAATTTCAAAGGTTTTGTAAATGACAATTTTTAAATGTCTTAGGGGCCCATTACGATGGCGGGCGGAAGCACAACCGCCGTGCTGGCGGATGCAAAAAGCACCAGTTACCGCCGGCACGCAGCAGTCCACACGCCCGCCCAATTACGATGCGAAAAGCAGGCCAAACACCGCCGGCAAGCCAGGAACACCGTCCGCCATCAAAGTGTGCCCGTTCACGTAGCGGCGCAGCACAACTGACACACACCGTCCGACGAAACACGTCCCGCCCGGCGCATAAATTACGATGCCGCAAACAAACGGCTCCCACGGCTAAGAGACACCGCACGTGAAAGAGAGGCGGTAACACGGACGCAGAGCACGGACAACGAAGAAGCGGCACCCCGAGCATGAATCCAGCACTGCAAGCCCTTCCCATGCTTCTGCTGATGCACCACCAAGGACGCAATGTACCGCGGAGACGCAGGTAGGCACACACACAACAAGTGCACGCAAACAGCGCACACAGTGCAAGGGCGGAAAAAGCGGACAACCCCCCACCAGCGCGTGTACACTACACACCCACCATTGCATCCACATATTACACACAGGCCAAATCGTAACATCGAGGAACACATGTGTACACACCACCTGGGACCAGGAACCAACCACTCCGTCACGGCCCCAAAGCGCCGATGACGCCGCCACACATGCGCACAACGCAGAGGCCAACCGCAGCGCCATGCATGCGTCGCACACAGACACAGGGACACAACCAAGCAGCACACACATCAGCCCCACCCCGAACGCACATGACACGTGACAGGCCTGCCACAGACATGTCCCCAACGCCCAATTCACGGACAACACCCAACGCCACACAACCGACGCACACATGTCAGTGAAGTCACGCAACAGCAGGACACACCCCAGTGTAACAAACATGGCGTAGCACACAGCGGCGGCAACACCAACTAGGAGAAGCAGGGCCCCTTCGGGAAGAGGAACGCCAGTACCACACTGAAAAACCCATACCACCCTGCACATATGTACAAGACATATAAAACGGAACACCAAAGAGCACGGGGACCGACAACAGGTGGCCCAAGAATAACATTCACACACAAGGCCCAACGCAGAGCGGAAAGGCAGCCTGCCGCCCACACAAGGGAGAGCAGACAGCACTGAATGACCTTCCATTCCAACACCGAAACCACAGCCCTACGACAGAAGCCGGTGAATACAGCCTTTGTCCAAGAATAGACCAACACAGGCATGCCGAGGAGACCGACCACAGGGCAGATAGCGCATATCACAGAAGCACACAACGGACAGGGAAGAAAGAAGAAAACACTCCCCCATGTCGGCCACATGCAAGTTAATTGGAAGGAGTCACACAGCACTGACCTTGAACTGTCTGAGAAGCATGTGGGAAGAGGGCCTGTGTCCTCCAAACAAGCCAACAGAACACAAGTCCTGTCTCCCTACGACTACACAGAGCTCACAGCAACCCCGGAGCGTGCACATTGCAGACTGCACACACAGCCGGAGCACGCCACCTCAACGAACCGCTGCGAAATGGCAACCGCAACACACCTACCCAACTACGCCGAACAGCTCAAGCTGTACAAAACCAACCTGTGCCATACATTGGGATGCGATCTCCTGTCCCTGCTGAACGTAAGTTACCGACTGACTTACCGCATCACATTGTTCAGCTGCGTCATGCCCGTCTTCTACTGTCGGAGGTGTCCCTACCAGCATCCCGTCGAGATATGCCTCTCCAACCCGGCATGTCTGAAGGCGGACCTGCTACCACTACTCCTCCCTCTGGACGCACACGACAGGGCCTGCTCTGCCTATGGGGGCATGGCGTATGTGGCCAACATCGCACCCGCACTGAAATGGGACCACTGTGCCTCCACACGACGGATCATCGAGAACAGCTACATCGAATGTCACCCAGCATGCCCCATCATGGTCCTCCAAGGGACAACTTACGAACAACACCTTGACAGCCACCATCCGCTACATTGGCTGGCAAACATGTACACCACCAATGACATGGAAGCCCTGCTGGACGGCATCGCATACCTGACAACCTGTAAATTCGTCGGACCACAACGCAGGTTCCCCGATTGACCTATGATGTCCAACCCCGCACCCATGCTTAGCTTCCGCACGGACTGGCCAGTCACCACCACAACAGCCATACCAAACGACCGGCAACTGTAACCACACCATCAACGACATCGCCATGACATCGGATATGACCGGGACATGCACACTGTTCCCCATCACATCCAGGAACACCGCATGCATCGTGGGAGGCAGTGGCATGGGCTCTGTGTATCGCACCCACATGGACGGAACTGCACGAACAACCAGGACACGACATGGATCCAGCGCACATGGACACACACACCGCTCAGTGGACATGAATAGGTCGCCTGGAGTCTGTGGGTGCTGCACCCCTCCCACCCCCGCCCCGGGAATCCCATACCAGGACCTTTGCATGGACGACAAGTGCATACAACAACAACACGACCCCAGTGACTGTGACATGTCCAGTAACCACCACAGTGCAACAACAAGTGGCCCGCCGCTGCATGCACGCAAGCACATGCCCTGATGTCATCTCACATGCACGCGTGCATGAGGAACAACCGCAGCAAACCTGTCACATGGAACTGAGATGGACTGTGCCCATGATGCCAAGCGGTCTGGTAGGCTACATGTATACCGTCTGTGTCAAAGTCCGCAGCTCCGCAGCTATACGTAAATGTACATTAGCACAGCCTTGGCCAAGCAGATGTCACTCTGAAGCCCACATCCCACATGCAACAGCCAATCACATGTAACCCCACACCCTATCCCATTTGCAATCATGCTCAGTATATCCTCAACATGTATTCCGCTGCCAGTAGTGTCCACTATACTGCATCACAGAGGACAGAAGACTCAATATAATGTTTGAAACCAAAACTGTCTCCGCTGACTCATTTCACAAGTACGAATGAGAGAGGATGAGAGTATGTGAAGTACACGGCAGTCGTGACATGACCATGTAGTCCACTGGTATTGGATGTCAACGCAAATGAGTAGCACAACTGTGGAAGACACACATGTGTCGTGTGAAGTCGTATGGACGCAGTGCTCAGGTGGGTGGGTGTGACGGGTAGATGCGCACATGCCAAGTTGGAGCACGACGTGTTGGGAGGGGTCATGAACAGTACACCACCGCTTCCCTGGGCATTGTGAGAGGACACCTGTCGGGGGAGTGAACACGTGTGTGCACAGCAGCCGGGCACACGTACAAAGCGGTACCAGGCGCACCTCAGCCCACCCTCTGTGGACAAGCTGGATCCTGTTGTGCGCCCGCCATGCCCCTTGACAAGGCACACACAGCCCCAGTCGACCAGGTGTAACCCCAACATAGTCAATCCGCACAGGCGATACAGGGCACGGGATGGCAGTGGAGCATGGTGTGTGAGAGGTCTCCTCGCGCTCCTCCTGGTCATATCACGCAGGCAATAGAACCTCAACGTCTAGCATGGCACAAGTCAAATGGAAGTGTAGGGGGACGCACCACAGCACGAGCAGCACTGACGTCACGGGAGGTGGCTCGCACCATCCCATCCATTGCCCATTATACCAACCACGCCACATGCCATTGCGACTAAGTGCAAGCGCGTGCGCCACCACCCCTGAGCCCTCCCAGAGAGGCCAAAGAGTGAATGTGTGGGCCATCAGTCACAGACGGACGCGGCATGGCCGCAAGGGCAGCCACAGCCACTGGGTGTCGCAGGTGGCGGATCCGGAAGGCGAAGACTGTGATGCATAGTCCATGCAGGCCGGGTCTCCATTTGGGGCACCACGCAGGTGGACGGCGTCCCGCCACACATCATACCCTGAGACAGCCCACTCGTGCAACTGGACCCACACATACACTCCTTGCCCTCTCTGGTGCGAGCTTGGGGCTGCCTGTGCAAGCGCTAGCCTCGCAGGTGAGCATGCATATTGGGGGGCGAGGGTGGACATGAGGGCTGGGGCGAAGATGACTGTATCACTGTCAGTTAGTACAAGGGATGACCCAGATGTGGAAAGGAAGAGACGTGTCCCGTGTGTACTGCAACTAGTCGCCAATCCAACTACCCCCCATGTCCGGAATGTAAGCCCGCACCTAGGCCCGCCCATCCGCCACATCGAACATACCACCAGCACGACAACCTTCCCATTCGAAACACTGACTGGGGGTGGCGACCAGTGAACAATCATGTGTAGCCTACCCACGCGTACATGTGGGCCCTCCATGATCCATGTCACCTGCGGCAAAGACATGACATGCGCAATGAGGGAAGTGAGGAGAGCTGTCCGCCCCACGCACAGAAGGTGCATCAGCTCCACAGACCCAGCAGCGAGTCCAGCAGGGGTCACATGTGCAGGGGCAGCTGTGCCTGGTGTGAAGGCACATGCATATAGACAGCACATCGACCAATGTGTAGTCTGCCCACATCCACAGTCCATCATCATGCGGACATAGGAATTGAACACAGGGCAACACATCTTAGTTGGTGCACCCACCGTGACCAACAATGCGCAATCATCGACGTACCCGCCCTGTGCATGGCCCCCACCCAACGGAGGCACATCCAGTGCCACCATCCCACACACACAAGCCTTCCACGGAACATGCTGTGTCCAATGGTCAGTACAGAGTCAGCGCCCATCTGGTGGATCCTGAACAGGAGACACATGCACACACATGCCAGCTCCCACTATGTACGTCTGCCACCTGGCACGTGCAATGTAACCTCTCACCTGTGACGTGTGACTGCAAGCACACAGCCGTCTTGGCATGGGGCTGTCAATGTGGACACCTGTCAATGTTTCGGGAGGTGTGATCCGTACAGTGCTGTACATAGGGTGCAGTGCTGACACCTACTACTGTCTCATATCCCCTCGTGCCACAGGTCCCACTTGTTTTGGCCGCTCAGCCTGTGCCCACATCGTCGTCGTCGTCGTGTGCCATACTCATCCAGCCTCGGAAGCAGTTCCATGCTCAGCAGACACTCATGTTGCCGTGGCGTTGCCGCTTGACGAATATGCAGTCAGTCCCCATCAGCACGCCCCGCAAGTCATTGGGGCCTAGATCCCCATGTGCATGCACATGGCAGTGGTATGTGTCACTAGCCATTGCCATTGTTGGGAGACCTGTGTAAGTGTATTGTGGCCGTGCCGTCCCAGCTTGACAGCTGGGCTGTGGCTCATGTGCTTGCTCAGTCATGTCAGTGATGCGTATGCGAAATTGCTATGTGTCGTGTTGCTTTGACATGTGTCCTCTGCAATTTCCCTAGGCGGAGACCGAACATTGACCGCCCATACCAATTGCTGGTGGACATGGACGATACAGAGGTAATTAGGAAGTTTCGGCTGGACAGGCCAACCCTGCATCGACTGTGTGCCATGTTAGAACCCCATCTCCGTCCCCGCAGGGTGTATCCGACTGCTGTCACCCCCACGGCTAAGGTGATGGCCGCCATGCATTTCTTCGCCACTGGGTCATTCCAGCATACAGTGGGCAGTGGAGGAGGGATGTCCCAGCCCATGTTCAGCAAGGTGCTGAGGGATGTACTGGCAGCCATGATGCTGTACCGAAACAGGTACATCCGCTTCCCCAGGGCTCGTGAATTGGCGGCAGTGAAGGGTGCATTCTATGCCCTTGGCAGAATCCCACACGTCGTTGGAGCCATTGACTGCACACATGTTGGCCTTGTTCCACCACAGGCCACTGAGCACCTGTACCGCAACAGGAAGCACACGCACTCCCTGAATGTGCAAGTGGTGTGCCTTGCGGACATGGTGATCACCCACGTGTGTGCAAAGTTCCCAGGCTCGGCCCATGACGCACACATAATGCGCAACAGCATCTTGCCACGACTGATGTCCAATCTGCAACAGGATCGTGGCTGTATTGTCGGTGAGTATGTGGAGTGGTGTAGCGTGCTGGTTGTGCGATGCTGTCCCCTGTCCAGTTGGAATAGCAACGGTTCTCTGTGTCCCTCACACCCAGGTGACTCTTCGTACCCGAATGGGGCATGGCTGCTCAGTCCATTGAGGAATCCTCGCACCCCAGCAGACGATCGATACAATGAGGCACATGGGAGGACCAGACGTGTGGTCGAGCGTACCTTTGGCCTCCTCAAGTCCAGGTTCAGGTGCCTGGACCGCACCGGGGGTGCACTGGCGTACTCCCCACAGAAGGTGTGCCAGATAGTGGTGGCGTGCTGCGTGCTGCACAATCTGGCCATTCGGAAGCAGATCCCGCTCATTGTGGATGACGGAGATCAACCAGGGCCCCAGCCCGCAGACCAGGACAGCTCGAGTGAGGAGGACAGCGGAGAGGAGGAAGCTGGGAATGTGCGGCAGCAGCTCATCGCCCGCTACTTCACTTGACGGTGAGTGTCCATGTACGACGGCTGATGTGGCTGTATCTGTGCAGGTGTGTGTGTGCTGTGTCAGGGTGGCCGTTTGTTCACTACGTGCTGTGTGTCAACGCTCCATGGCCAGGGTAGTATGCCACTGTTGGTGACTGTGGCATTGTGCCCTATTGCTCTGTGCGATGTGTGTACATTGCTTGTAGTTGTTGACATGTACTGTGTGATGGGTGTGTGACACACTCATTGAATGTGCTCCTGTTCTGTCTCCCACCCCTAGGTCCCTACAGTCCCTCCGGATTCCATTGCCATGCCACGCATCAGGTGCCTTTCCGCCCAAGGTGGCCGTTGTATTCCGTACAAATAAAACACAGGGCACAAACAGCAGTTAGTGAAAAAGGTGCATTTATTACAAACTGTGACATGTGATTGTGTGTAAGGTGATGACAAAAGTGGTGCGTGCAGTGACAATGAGCTGTCGGTCATGGCTGCGTGATGCTCAGGGTGTACCCACTGGTTCTATGTCCATAGTCCAACACACACATGCCATCCAGATGGCTGTGTGGAGTGGGATCGTAGTCCAAGTCAATGCAGTGGCTGGTCAAGGAAGGCTGGCGGACGGCTGGCTGGCTGCCTCACTTGCGACTGGAGCGTGCGAAGTCCTCCCGGGAGATCTGTTTCCTCTTCGGACGGCCCCTTCCACGTTTGCGAGGGGGTGCCTGCTTGCGACATGCTGGTGGTTGAGGTGTGCTCACTGGCTGTGGACGCAGGGGAACTGGACACTGCTGCTCGACCCTGCGCCCCGGCAGGTGGCGGCGGAGGGGAGCTGCTATCCCTGGCCGTGTCCTCACCGCCACCACCAGCTGGCCCATGAGGTCCACGAGTTGACCTATACAGGCGTCCATGGACCTCAGCACCCCCAGCACCTCCCGCGTGTCTGAAGCAGACCTGACCCATTGTTCTTGGGCCTCCTCATAGGCCCCAAGGACTCTGGCCATTTGAGGCAGGGCATGGCTCCCAGGGGAGGCTGGCATTTCCCTGACCCTGCTCCTCCTACCAGTCCTGCTGCCACCGGCCTGCCCACTAGCCACATTGCTCACCACGGTCCTCGCTGTGGCTCCCAGGGTGGATCCAGTCGGCCGGGCCACCACCTGCGCTGGGGCTGGTGCCAGCGAAGACGTGGTGGTGGTGGCGGCGGTGGTGGTCGGTGCGGCGATGGTGGCGGTTGCGGCAGTGGTAGTGGCCGCAATGACCGTGGGTGTGGCCGCAATGACCGTGGGTGTGGCCGCAACGACAGTGGCAGCAGGGGGCTGGGACTGTTCAGCAGCCCTGGATGATGGGTTGGTGGGTAGGAGGGGTCCTGGGGAGCGGCTGGGCCCTGCCACACCAGATGGGCCTGCTTGGTGGTCCGTGTCCGAAGAGGAGGTGAGATCCTCCACATCCGTGTGTCCTCGTTGGGGGCTTGTGGGCTGGCTGTGCTGGCTGCTGTCTCCATCCCCAGCATCCGGCAGTTCGTCACCTGTGGAGAGAATGAGATTTGTTATTGTGTTGCACCTGGCGAAGTATGTATTTGTTGTCTGACATTGGCAGTTCGTGCAATCTCGTACATGGGTTTCCCGGAGGCGTGTGTGGCTGTGGCATTTGTAGTTGTGTGTGCTTGGCAATGGGACTGTGTGCTGTGCACATGTGGCATGGGACGGATTGGCCATGCCGATGGGTGTGTTGCTGTGCCCCTACTCATTGTGACTCTGGTGTATGCGGGCTCCTGGCCCATCCTGGGTCTGGTTTGTACTTTGCTTTTGGGGTACAAATGGAACGCTTAGGAACGCATATGGCAACATGGGGGCCATGCCCCAGATTCGCATTTGGGAGGGAATATGCTTTTGGGGTACAAATGGAACGCTTAGGAACGCATATGGCAACATGGGGGCCATGCCCCAGATTCGCATTTGGGAGGGAATATGCTTTTGGGGTTCAAATGGAACGCTTAGGAACGCATATGGCAACATGGGGGCCATGCCCCAGATTCGCATTTGGGAGGGAATATGCTTTTGGGGTTCAAATGGAACGCTTAGGAACGCATATGGCAACATGGGGGCCATGCCCCAGATTCGCATTTGGGAGGGAATATGCTTTTGGGGTTCAAATGGAATGCTTAGGAACGCATATGGCAACATGGGGGCCATGCCCCAGATTCGCATTTGGGAGGGAATATGCTTTTGGGGTACATGCTGTGAGCCATGGGTGCTGAACGTGACATGTGTTGTGGCAGCATGACAGTGCATGGTTTGAGGTGTGTGCATGCTTGACATGGCCTGCATATTTGCTGTCTGTTGTGATTACTGGACATGGCATTGGACGCATCGTTATGAGTGAGTGATGGTTGTGTGTGAAAGCCAACGTATTGCAGTTGTCCCATCTCCTTGGTGTGCGTGCTGCCCTGTGCCATGTGCATCACTGCAGTGCTCGTGGGGGGTGTGGCCCATGTTGTGTGTTGTTGCTCACAGTGTGACGTGCGCTTCATTGACTTCTGGCACATGGTTGGTCATGGGCATGTATCTTAGCGTGACTGCTGTATGTGTGGCAGCTGTGCGGATGACATGCCTTTCATGAGACTGGGGCTGACGGATGGGATGGATGGTATGTTGTATGTGCATGGTGTGTCTGTGTGTTTGATGGGTTCAGTGGTGTTCGTGTGCATTTCTGTTGTTCCGCTCTGTTGCGTCTTGTGTTGTTTGTCTTACATAGGCGTAGTTGTGGGGTGTGTGGTTGACAGGCAGTAGGGGCTACATGGACAGGACTTCAATGGTGTTTCGGTTGTGTGTGATGAGTTGCACAGTGGCTGCCGTGTGGTACTATTTTCAGTGTGGCTTGTGTATGCAGACGTGGCTCCTTGGGTGTTGCTATGTCTGTGATGGGTCATGTGGGGTGTGAGTCTGTTGTTCATGTCCGTGTGCACATTGTTCACTTGTTCGTGACGGTGGGCGGTGCTGCGTGTTCGTCTGCTACGTGACATGTCCCATGTGTTGGTCGTGTGCCGGTCCTCATGCCTCCAGTAATCCAGCCCTGTCCAGTTTCCCACCTGCAGGTTGTTCGTGCGTGCACTGTACTGGATGCCACATGGCTCTAAGCGGGGGGTGCTCCATGTTGCAGGTCTGTGGGGGTGGGGGGTGTTGTGGGTCGTGGGGGTGGCTGGACACCCACTGACACCGATTGCTGTGGACCGTGATGTCTGCCTTTCGGCTGTCGTTGTGCACTGCGGTGGCTGACACGTGGCTGTGGGGTGTGGGGGATGCTCCTCCTTGCTGTGCTGTGGGACTAGGGGCCTGGTGTGTGTTGTACTTGTGCTGTCCACCGTCCCACCCACTGCACTTTGTGTTCCTGCCACTTACCTGTTACTTGTCGGTTTTTGCAGCTGTGGCGGACACATGGGTGTGGTGGGTGCTCGTTATGGCGCTTCTGGCATATTTGGGGACCTGTTGGTGGTTACGTGGCTAGCTGAATGTACACATGTCCCCACGCATCTTACAGTTGTTCTGTTTGGGCTGTGTGTGGTGGTGTCTGTTGCATGTGTGTGTCGTGTATTGTGTGCTGGACATGGGGGTGTTTGTCCCTGGGAGCTGTGGCATGGTGGTAGTGCATGTGAGTACATAGCGGTGTGATGGTATACATTAGTTTGTACTTACCAGCCTCCACTCCCCTGCTAATCCGGCGAGGATCTCGGGATGTATGATGACTCGCACCTTCTCCTCCCACGCTTTGAAGGTCTTGAAGAGCGCGGGATTCCCTCCGCCAGTGACGGCAGCCAGCTCTCTGTTTTTGCCCTCCTTCTTCTTGACCAGGCTCTTGACGTCATTCCACCGTTTGTTAATTTCGACTCTGTTCCTGGGCAGGGTCCCGACTGCATTGACCTGGTCTACGATCCGGTTCCACATTCTGTTTCTGGTGGCTAGTGGTGTGTGTTGGACCATGTTCCCATAGATTTGTGGGTGCACCTTGATGATCTCGTCGACCATGACCGTCAGCTCAATGGGCGTGAACTTGGGCATTCTTTGTGGTGCCATGGTGTTTGTGGTGCTGGTGCGGTGTGTGTTGTGTAATGTGCAGGGGGTTTGTGGTGCCGGTGTTTGGTGGTGGTGGTGGTGGTGGTTGTGATGTGTGCGTTTCTGTGGTGTGCTGCTGTCCTTGCTGTGTCACTGTGTCCTCTCCTCTCCTCTCTGGTTTGCAATGTAGCAAGGGGTTGTGGTCTGTGGGAGTGCTGCTTTTGTACTCACCTATGTGGGTGTGTCCTCATGGTCTGTTGTTTTCAGGTGTGTTGTGTCTGGGGTTCTGGCCTTTGTATTTTTTGTTTGTCCGGGGGTGTTTTCGGGATATGTACTGTGCTTGTGTATTTGTGCGTGCCTTGCTGTGTGGACTTGTTGGCCATGTTGTGTGCTATTGGTTTTGTGTGCGGATGGTTTCTGTGCAGGTACGTGGGCGCCATGGCTTCTGCCGTGTCGATTCTCATCGGCGTTGTTTGCGCTGGCGGGCGGTATATTTGTGGTTTTTCCGCGCTCATGTCGGTGCGATCGTAATTTCACGTGCGGTGTGTCGGCCGTGAGGGCGGGCGGTTTTGTGTTGTCGTGCGTGTTTCCGTCCGTGGCGGGCGGTTTGTCTCCGACTCGGACGTTGGCGGGCGGTATTTTGTGTGCTTTTCCGCCGATGGCGGTATTCGGTTTGTGTAATCGTAATGGCGTGGTCGGTGTTCAGGCGGTGTGTGCGGGCGGATTTTTGCCGCTTCCATGCCTGGCGGAATTATTTGCGCCGGGTATCGTAATGGGCCCCTAAGTAATTAATTAAGAAAAATTGAGTATTGATAATTAATTTTTTTGTTAATTAATTTTTAATTGGGTATTAATTTTGATTAAATATTATTTATTAGCATTGATATCTTTTTGTTAATTAATTATTAATTGGTTCTTAATTTTCATTAAATATTATTTATTGGTACTGATAAATATTTTTGTTAATTAATTATTAATTGGTTATTAATTTTTATTACATAATATTTATTGTTATTGAATTTTTTTAAATTTAATTATTAATTGCAAATTAATTTTTATTAATTGATTAATTGAAAATTAATGTAATTGTGTGAAATTTTATGTGGAGTGTGTTGTGTGTTTATTGGGGAATAGGATGGGAGGTATTTAATATTATTAAAGTAATTATTATTTTTGATATATTTGTAGTTTTTTTTTTTTTCTAAATTTATTAATAAGTCATTATTTAATTACAATATTTATTTCATTTATATGTATGTTATTTTTAACATCTACGTTGTCCAACGCTTTCCTACTGTTGCACTCACTGGAGTGGGAATAGTAATCTTTACCCCTACGCTATCCAGCGCTTTCCCTACTGTTGCACTCTCTGGAGTGGGAATAGTAATTTTACCCCTACGCTATCCAGCGCTTCCCTACTGTTGCACTTACTGGAGTGGGAATAGTCATTTTTACCCCTACGCTATCCAGCGCTTTTCCTACTGTTGCACTCTCTGGAGTGGGAATAGTAATTTTTACCCCTTCGCTATCCAGCGCTTTCCCTACTGTTGCACTCTCTGGAGTGGGAATAGTAATTTTTAACCCTACGCTATCCAGCGCCTTCCCTACTGTTGCACTCTCTGGAGTGGGAATAGTAATTTTTACCCCTACGCTATCCAGCGCTTTCCCTACTGTTGCACTCACTGGAGTGGGAATAGTAATTTTACCCCTACGCTATCCAGCGCTTTCCCTACTGTTGCACTCTCTGGAGTGGCAATAGTAATTTTTACCCCTACGCTATCCAACGCTTTCTCTACTGTTGCACTATGTGGAGTAAGTATATATATTAATTTATATGTATATGTTTAATTTATTTTAACATTTAGGGGCCGATTCTGATGCGGGTTGGAAAAGCTTCCCGACCGAATCGGTTGGGAAATGGTGTCCGACCCACTCGGATCGGGAAAGTCCGACCGGCGGAGTAGGATGCATCCGGATGCTTCCAGATACGATTTGGTTGAACTCCCATTGACTTCAATGGGAACATTTGTTCCTAACCGCATCAGAATTGGGCCCTCGGTCGGGAAGACACGTTCCCGATCCGATTTGGAAGGAGCAAATGCCGTTAGGAGGCCTTCCTAACCGCATCAGAATCAGGCCCTCGGTAGGGAAGCTTTTCCAACCCGCATCAGAATCGGGCCCTTAATGTATTAGTTACTATTTTTAAATATCTTAATATTTTTAACTTTATTTCTTTAATTATATGTATTATTTACTTAATTTTACATTATTATTAAAACATTTAAAAAAACGATATTTTTAACTTCGATATATTTGACAACTATATATTTTTTTTGATATTTTTGTACTTACCTTTATGTAGATTGGACTTCGATATTTTTGACTTCTATATTTCTGTGTCGATATTTTTGTAGGTCGATTTTCTGTCCGTCGATATTCTGTCATACATTCCTGGGCATACCCGGCGCACTTAGGGCGAGGAAGCAAAAGACACACAATTAATGGACGGAATGCAGAACAAATCAAAACATTCACCCCCAGTCAAGAGATCTGGGTTAAATCCATAATTCTTTTGCTCACCATGCCACCCCAGTTTAGACCTGGCCATATGCAAATCAGTCTTGACCCTTTGCCTCATGGGAACAGTCCAGCCCGAACTGCCAAGGGTCAAGACTGATTTGCATATGGCCAGGTCTAAACTGGGGTGGCATGGTGAGCAAAAGAATGATGGATTTAACCCAGATCTCTTGACTGGGGGTGAATGTTTTGATTTGTTCTGCATTCCGTCCATCAATTGTGTGTCTTTTGCTTTCTCGCCCTAAGTGCGCCAGGTATGCCCAGACGTGGTCCTGGGCTCACTGTGCCACTGGAATCAAGCTATCCTGGCTGAAGAGGGTGAAACCCCGAAACCGGTCCTAGGATGCTTGTTTCCGGTCCAGGGATGACCTGGCTTGGCAGTTCAGGCTGGACTGGTCCCATGAGGCACAGGGTCAAGACTGATTTGCATATGGCCAGGTCTAAACTGGGGTGGCATGGTGAGCAAAAGAATGATGGGTTTAACCCAGATCTCTTGACTGGGGGTGAATGTTTTGATTTGTTCTGCATTCCGTCCATCAATTGTGTGTCTTTTGCTTTTTCGCCCTAAGTGCGCCAGGTATGCCCAGACGTGGGTCCTGGGCTCACTGTGCCACTGGAATCAAGCTATCCTGGCTGAAGAGGGGTGAAACCCCGAAACCGGTCCTAGGATGCTTGTTTCCGGTCCAGGGATGACCTGGCTTGGCAGTTCAGGCTGGACTGGTCCCATGAGGCACAGGGTCAAGACTGATTTGCATATGGCCAGGTCTAAACTGGGGTGGCATGGTGAGCAAAAGAATGATGGGTTTAACCCAGATCTCTTGACTGGGGGTGAATGTTTTGATTTGTTCTGCATTACATCCATCAATTGTGTGTCTTTTGCTTTCTCGCCCTAAGTGCGCCAGGTATGCCCAGACGTGGGTCCTGGGCTCACTGTGCCACTGGAATCAAGCTATCCTGGCTGAAGAGGGGTGAAACCCCGAAACCGGTCCTAGGATGCTTGTTTCCGGTCCAGGGAGGACCTGGCTTGGCAGTTCGGGCTGGACTGTTCCCATGAGGCACAGGGTCAAGACTGATTTGCATATGGCAAGGTCTAAACTGGGGTGGCATGGTGAGCAAAAGAATGATGGATTTAACCCAGATCTCTTGACTGGGGGTGAATGTTTTGATTTGTTCTGCATTCCATCCATCAATTGTGTGTCTTTTGCTTTCTCGCCCTAAGTGCGCCAGGTATGCCGAGACGTGGGTCCTGGGCTCACTGTGCCACTGGAATCAAGCTATCCTGGCTGAAGAGGGGTGAAACCCCGAAACCGGTCCTAGCATGCTTGTTTCCTGTCCAGGGAGGACCTGGCTTGGCAGTTCGGGCTGGACTGTTCCCATGAGGCACATGGTCAAGACTGATTTGCATATGGCCAGGTCTAAACTGGGGTGGCATGGTGAGCAAAAGAATGATGGATTTAACCCAGATCTCTTGACTGGGGGTGAATGTTTTGATTTGTTCTGCATTCCATCCATCAATTGTGTGTCTTTTGCTTACAGCCAATGGGACCCGCATCCGCGGTAGTGACATACAGATTTGTGAATGGCGGTTGGCATGCTCCGCCACACAAATCACGGTCTTGGGCACCAATGTATGGCAGCCAAATCGCGGTAGCGACCGCCTGGCCCCTGCGGTGTGTCACCCCCAATGCCCATGCCCTTACAGCCAATGGGACCCGCATCCGCGGTAGTGACATACAGATTTGTAAATGGCGGTTGGCATGCTCCGCCACCAAAATCACGGTCATGGGCACCAATGTATGGCAGCCATATCGCGGTAGCGACCGCCTGGCCCCTGCGGTGTGTCACCGCCAATGCCCATGCCCTTACAGCCAATGGGAAGCGCAATCGCGGTAGCCAAATACAATTTTGAAAATCGCTGTAGGCGTGCTCCGCTACCGCGGGGCCGGTCATTGGATGCATTTGAAAAAAGCTGAGCTGAAACACCAATTGCAGCAGCTTAGAACCACAGAAACTACCCCAGGGGGCTATATATGTGTGGGAGAGAGCCTCACATTTCCACTGCTTCCAGACACTGCTGCCTGACACTCTTCACCACCAACTGCTGCTGCTCCTGTCTGCTGGACCCACACACTGCTGCCTGACACTCCTCACCACCAACTGCTGCTGCTCCTGTCTCCTGGACCCAGACACTGCTGCCTGACACTCCTCACCACCAACTGCTGCTGCTCCTGTCTCCTGGACCCAGACAATGCTGCCTGACACTCCTCACCACCAACTGCTGCTGCTCCTGTCTCTTGGACCCAGTGATGGCGAGGACTGATAACATCAGGGTCCGTCCCTTCACCACAGAGGAGCTGGAGGTCCTGGTGGACGAGGTGCTCACACAGTATGGGAGGCTATACAGTGCTCCAGATGTCCTGGTAAGTGTTTCAGAGTGGAAGTGAGAGTGCAGGGAGTGCACACATGAAGTAGATCTGCTGCAGTATGTGCCTGAGAGTGTGGGTCTGTGTAATACACTGCCTAGCATGCTGACTTCTGGAAAATGGGGTTTGTAGCCTATTTCACACATTCCCCGGGCAGCATTTCAGGATGGGAGGGACATGCAGTCTTCTTGCAGCCATACAGTGACACTGCAAGTATAGAAAGTGGGAGTCAGGACAGACTCTGCCTGTGCTAATGGATATGTGAGTCCATGAGGTTTTTCACAGCCTCATTTGTGAAATGAGAAAGACTTCACGTCCAGAGGGTACTGATGGAAGTGGGTCTGACTCTATATTGCCACCATGGATATGTAAGCATTATGCACAAGAGTGAAATGCCTGAGGGTGACACTCTTGGCAAATCATACACATATGACACCTCAGAATGCTGTACTTTGTAAATATCATCCTCCCATTGCTTTCATCATGTGTTCAGACTCACATGTGTAGGCACTGTTTGCCCTCTCATATTGTACCTGCATGTGAATGTTCTCATGGCCCACGTTAAACCTCAGTGTGAGCCCCCTGGCCTGCACAGTCACTGCCCAATTTGACAAGGACCCATCACTGAATGGACAGAGTGAGACATATGGGTTGCCTGCTACCCTATCCATCAAAGAGCTATCTCAGGCCTGTGTATTGCACAAGACAGACTTTGTGAGAAGGGTGTGAGACTGTAAGATCATGTCCCTAAATGTGACCTCCATGACACAGTGAGCCATTCACAGGGCAAGGACATTGAGGGGTGTGCAGTGTTGGACACAGTGAGTCTGCACCTACACATCATTTCCAATGTGATGTATGTCTTGCTCACTCACAAACTGCATCGCAGATGTGGGCCTCCTTCACATTGCTTTCTGTGCTGCCATTCAGCATGTGTATGAGATGGGCAGGTACTGTGTCCATCCTCATACCTGCATGCATTTTGTTATGATAATCCCATGCTCATGTACTACGTGTCATGCTGAATTTTCTCTGCTAAACATATCTGTGTAGCTGTGCTGAGTTTGTGCATTCTCCTGTACTGAGAGATAGTGGTACATAACCCAGTGTCTCAGAAATTTCCTCCTCTTGTCTCCCATGCCTGCAGCTCAAAGTCCACCAGCGTAAGGCCGTATGGAGGGCCATTGCACGCAAGGTGCGGGCTCTGGGTGTCTCCAAGCGACAACACACACACTGTCACAAGAGGTGGGATGACATCTGCCGGCTGAGCAAAAACGTGGCAGAGATGACGCTGGGGCTGCTCCCTCGGACTGGCAGGTTGGCGCGCAGGAGCATGACACCACTAATGGCCCACATCTTGGCAGTGACACAGCCAGAGCTGGATGCACGTTTGAAGGACCATCAGCAGCAAGCTGGGGGTGAGTATTCTGGGAAGGGTGACTTTGGTTGTGAGTGACTGCATGTATTCCAAGCCTGAGCCAGTGCTGGGCTCTGTGATGTTGCTATTGTGATGCAATGGCTTGTGAGTGGCCTCTCTGTTGTGTGCAGCTGTCATGCTTTTTCGCTACATGTACTTTCTCATGTCATTGATGTAATGGCCCTTGACGTTGCATTCTGAGTTGTGGGCTTATGGCATCGGCTGCATTGGTGGAGTCAGGGACATCCCATGGCAGTGACCGGCAGGGTGCCTCATCTGAGTGTGCGTTCATCAATGTGTGCAGTGCCTGACCTCAAAATTGTGTGAACTACACATCTGACACCAATGTGCAACTGTAGTTGTGCCCCAAAGCACGACATGGTGGATGGCATGAGCTCATGGCCATAGCGAATTCATATTTTGGAGTCTGTATCTGTGTTGTCCCCTTATGGTGACTCCATATGTGACTGTGACAACATGTTGTGATGTACATCTTTTTCACCCACAGGGACCTAGGTATGCTCAGAGGGATCTGTATGTCTGGTTACACGGGGGCACGGGGAAACTGTTTGGCTGTGTGGACATCACATGGGTCAATTATGCCAAGTTTGCATGTTTCCATGCGGTTTTTGATATTTGTACTTAGGGGTCGCACAATGTGACTGCACAGGGTGGTGTGCAACATGGGGGTATCACCATCTTGTTTTGTGCGTTGCTTGCATGTGATGTGTGTGTGTGTATGGCACTAAACTGTACCTACGTCTCTGTCTCTTGCAGCATCTACCGAGGGCACAGAAGGACAGGGGACGGACACCAGTGGTGAGGCATCAGGCACGACTGCTTCACATGAGCACACTGACACTGATGTGACCAGCGCCTCGGAGCGGGACAGGAGTGTGCTTGAGGAATCACAGCCAGAGACACCAACCTCAACGTCATCTGACGGCAGCGGTGACTCCTCAATGTTGGCGGGCACAGGGAGTGGGAAATCTGCCTCCTCTTCCACCACACATCGTCCAGTGCCCACCCTCCCAGCGACTTCCACTAGTGCTGCCCGTGTTCGCACCAGTAAGAAGGGAACAGTGTCCTTCCCCCCAGGCACCGCTGCCCCTGCCCCTGTCTCCCCTGCTGCCCTCAGTGTTGAGTCTGTTGAGCTTTTGCGCCAGCTGTGTGTGGGTCAGACAACTCTCCTGAATGCCTTCCTAGACCATGACAAGAAGTTGGCACAGGTAGTTGCCTTCATGGAGGGCATTCATTCAGACGTGGGTGGGCTACACAGGACTGTCCAGTCTTTGTCCTCCACAGTGACGGCAGCCATTCGGCTGTCACAGGCTCAAAGTCCAGCTCCAGTCCCTTCGGCCACCCCCTGCCAGTGGCTACATCTGACGAGAGTGACCAGACACCACAGCCCTCAGGCTCAAGGTACACCACACGCAGCACACATCAGCATCACCCCAAGCGGGCCAGAGCGCATACACCATCCCCCAAACCAACCAAAGTGACCCCGGTGCGCAAAGGCAAAAGCCCTTCAGGTGACACTCAGGGGCATCAAGCCAAGAAGCAGGCCTCAGGCTCATATGCCTCAAGATCATCCCCATCCAAGGACCCTCTCGTCCAAAAAGCGTCTCCCAAAGACAAGCAGACAGTTGCCATTCCTGCTGTGAAGCTGGTGCCTGCTAAGAGTCCACAGAAAAAGGCCTCTAAGGCAGATTCACCCACAACCTCAACTCCCACCCACACCCCTGTGAAGCTGGGAAAGGGGGCACTGTAGGGGAGTCACCTGGTCAACAGGGGATGGAGGGGAAAAGGCAAGGCCAGGCCAAGCATACCGCCGGATCCAGCAGATCCCCAGAAGGAGGGCCACCGCCTGCACCTGATGCACCTTTGGTGGAGAGTGTGCCTGTTATGGCCGCCCACCTCCCACTCCTACCAACACCAAAATTACCTATCGAATCCCCAAGAAGTGGAAAGGCACCCCTCCACATTCTCCCTCACACACTGTGTCTCATGGCAGCATGTCTCCGCCTCCACGTGCCACCATACCACCTGATCCAAGCAGCCCTCCGGCTCACAAAGCCACTGATGCCTCTCCCTCAGCTGGTCATCTCTCTCCCAGGTCCAGTACTCCAACTGGGCATGACAATCAGCCACCTCCCAGTTCAACTGACAGCCACGTCTGAGGCTGAGTCCCCCTCCCACACCTGTCCCTCACACAGCGGTGCCTGGACTGCCCATTGTTGTCCCCCTAGCTGTGTTGCTGACCATGGCAGTGTGTGGTCTCACCCATTCCCTGTGCAGGTTCTCATGCACACATGTGCCTACTTGGTGCTCTGGACTGGCCACTGGCCTTGCTGTGTTTCACTTTGTTTGCCCATTCCCTGTGCAGGTTCTCATGCACACATGTGCCTACTTGGAGCTCTGGACTGGCCACTGGCCTTGCTGTGTTTCACTTTGTTTGCCCATTCCCTGTGCAGGTTCTCATGCACACATGTGCCTACTTGAGCTCTGGACTGGCCACTGGCCTTGCTGTGTTTCACTTTGTTTGCCCATTCCCTGTGCAGGTTCTCATGCACACATGTGCCTACTTGGAGCTCTGGACTGGCCACTGGCCTTGCTGTGTTTCACTTTGTTTGCCCATTCCCTGTGCAGGTTCTCATGCACACATGTGCCTACTTGGAGCTCTGGACTGGCCACTGGCCTTGCTGTGTTTCACTTTGTTTGCCCATTCCCTGTGCAGGTTCTCATGCACACATGTGCCTACTTTGAACTGTGGACTGGCCACTGCCCTTGCTCTTGTCTACTTTTGATGCCTATCTGGGTAATATGTAATAAAGACAGTTACTCCTGTTGTCTGCTTTGTCAGTGTCCTTGCTATATGAAAATGTATTATGTATGGGTATGGTTTTATGTGACACATGATCTGTATGCCACTTTAACATTGCCAATGGCTTGTTTCACTTTTTCTGAGTTTACCAGAGGTGACAGGCACTTCAGTTCTTCTTGAGTCTGAGGCTTGGGGGTGCAATGATGGTTGTTTGTGATGACCTACTGTTATCCGAATCATTCTATGGTCAGGTTTGCTAAATTGTACACATGACATGTTAGGATGCACTACCAGCACAGAGGGGAATTCTATCCACAGTATTGCAGGCAGGCTGGCCAGGGTCCATCATGTGTGTGTGATCTTTCTTGATGTGTGAACAGCAGTGTTGGTATATGGTCATCTTGTCATGGGCTGTCTTCGTAGTCACATGGGTACATTTGTATGTGTGCACTTTAGTGGTCATGAAGTGTGAAGGGGGTGACTTGGTCAGTAGTGTTGATGTGTGTGTGCCCCTGCAATGCCAACTGCACACATGTATGACCCAGGAGCTGAGTGCCTGTTTGTTTGATTTGTCAGCCCTGTGCTTGTGATTGTGTGCACATGTGGGAGGTGTAGGTTGTGCACTGTACAGTGTGTTGGTGTGTCCTTGCACTCCTGGGGGACACCTACTTGTTGTTGCTGCCAGTTGTGAGTATGCAGAGTGTGTGACAACCAAGTCTGTGTTGTGTTTTGTTGATCAGCCATGTGTCTTGTTACTGTTTGTGCTCACTGTGCAGACCTGCTCAGCCACACTGACATTGTTGGTGAGTTTTCTCATGCATTGCTGTCACGTGAGGCATTTTTGGCTCCAGTATGGTATGTGGAGTCATACCATCCCTTAGCTTTGCTACTGAAGCCTACCCATTGTGAGTGACTCCTCCATGTATTTGTGTATAGTACACTCCTGACCTGTCCACTACTGACGTACACAACACTATCATGTCACCTGTCCCCTTGGGTTGCCAGTGTGTGAGCCTCCTCACCACTTCATTAGTTACACTGTGCTTTGTGGTGCTGATCTGTGCACAGGACCAATTTGCCACTCAGGACAGTTTCACATATGGTTATGTGTGATTTTCTTGTACTGGTTTGCAGGTCATGGTTGATCATGTGCAGTGCAACTGTTTGTGCTGCACAGTCCTCTGTTCATGTTGTTTGCACCTGGGTGTCCTTGAGTTGTGCATCTGTGATTGTTGGGTTAGCTGTATGTGTGTTTGGTGAGGTACTGCTACCCTTCCAGAGTGTGATGTTGTCTGTGTGCTGTGCTGATTTGTGTTGTGGGAGTACATGGTGTGACACTGAGATGTGTGTGCTGCTGATTTGGTTGGTGTGCACACACTGCTTAGCCTGCATGGAGTGCTTTCAGTGTATGTTGCCTTGTACTTGCCTGGTGTGCATCCCCTGATGTCCAGCTGAGTTTACAATGTGATGTATTGGCATGTGCATCTGTTGTATTTTTGTTGTGGATGTGTGCAGTGTTTGGGCTGTGTTGGCTCTTTCTGCTGACAGATGCACTGTGTGTGATGTTCTATTTGCATTACATTGTGTGTGAGTTGTTTGTGCATTGTGATACATTCAGATGTTTGTTGCAGGTGTAGTGTAGATTACTTGTGTGTGTGTCACATGCAGCAAGTTATGTTCTAGTTGCTGGCCTTGTTTTGAGTGCACACTAGTGCTATGTCCTCCTATCTTTGACCTGTCACTTGTCAGGATTCTGCATGTGCATGCATGTGGTACACTATGGCACCATGTTGACTTGATGGGTGATATGGTGTGTCTGTCTGTGTTAGCTTATTGTCCCATTGATCCCAGTTTGTGTTCCTGATTGTTTTGAGATGATGCACTTCTTGTTTGTGTTGGGGTATGGTGTCTGTGCATTGCTCCTGGGTGACAATGTGGTGTACTCCTGTTCTGTCTAGGGACACATTGCCTTTCCACTGTTTGGCTGCACATGTCTGGGCTTGTTGGACTTCTGTGGATGTTGTTGGTGAGCTTTGTGTTTGACTGTTGTTTTTGTGTCTGCATTGGTTCAGGCATCCCTGAGTGTGAGTGTGATGTTTGTAGGTGCAGCACAGGGTGTGTGGTTGGTTGTCAGTGAACTCACAGGGCCTTATTTGCACCATTATGTGTGTTTCTCACAGGTGTAGTGTGTTGCAGGTGTGAGGTGGGTAGGTGAGGGGCATGTGTGGAAGTCCTACTTGTGTTTGACAGTCATGGAGTGTGACAATGAGCCATGTGTGTTGTGCTGATGACATACACATGTCAAGTAAGTTGACACAGATGTGTGGCTGGTCACTGTATGACTTCAGACGCTTCCTATCATTCCTGTGCCTATGCATGGCTTGCCTTGCTGTCTCCCTGAGTTGTTGCACAGAGGTCACTGTGATTTAATTTTACTCACTGTGCCAGCCATGTCTGATTTGATGGCCTAAGGGTGGTGTGCTATGTTCCTTCTCTTGCATGTGATGTACACATGCTTTGTGGCTTGCTCCATGACTTTCCAACACTGTCCACCTCACTTTTGCCTAGCCCATGTATTGTCCTCCATTGCTGCTGACATCTGTTATGTGTATGTGGCTGTGTGTCAGTGTGGGGTGTGTCTGGGTGACTTGACAGCAGTGTGTACAGTTGAGTGGTTGTTCATATGCAGTGTGAGTGTTCATTTTGTGTTTGGACTCAGTTTGCTTGACATGAGTCGGGTTAGGTGTGAGGTGAGGAATGCCCTGCCCCTGAGCTTCTGTGCAGGGTGTTCCTCTTCTCCCCCACCTTCTGAGACAGGCTCCCTGGTTGTTTGGTGTGTGTGGTGCAGGGTCAGGGTACACCTGGCTGGTTAATTGTGCAGGGGGGGCACAGGAGGAGCACGCAGCATATCCCCTAATGGTTGTGGGGGGCGTAGTGTGTGAAGGGTGAGAGTGGGGCCCTATGATATTTGTGGACTGCCCATGCCTGGCGCTGGCCCTGCCTACTACATTGTGCGCATTTTTTCCCGCGTCTGCACCGCTGCGGTGACATGACCGGGACATTGCTCTGATTTCGCGGTAGATGGATGGCCCGGATGCGGAGGGGTGATTTTGTGACAGGTAGGACATGTGTGGGTACACTTGGGGATGTGTTCCTGTCCCCACCAGAGTGTCTGATGTGGACAGGAACCGTATGTCAGCCCAGTAGTTGTGTGTTGTGGTTGTGTGCGGAGTTGTGTGATTGCGTACCTGCGGCGTTGTCTGCGACGGGCCATTATTTGCTGGTAGTGGAGCAGGTACAGCACCGGAAAGGCGTGTAGAGCTGGATCCATTGCGGTCGGGACCGGGTGGAGGGGTCCGGGAGTCTGGTTTCGCGCTCCGCTGTCGTGCTACCGCCGTCTCTGGTTGGGTGGTTTTCCCGCAGCGGTGTGACGGGCTGTTTGAGGCATCGTGATTTGTGCGGCGGACGGGACGTCATTCCGCACGGCGAAGGGTCTCTATTGGCTCACTCCGCCGCGGTGGCTGGTGCATTTTAATGGCGGTTCACGTCGCACCGCCGCGGACGGGAAATGGGCTATGTTTGCCCATCGTAATATGGCGGGCGTGAGGCCCGCTGCTGGCGTGCGGAAAATTACATTTTCTGCTACCGCCAGCACCGCGGAGGTGCCTCCGCCCGCCATCGTAATGAGCCCCTTAATTTCCAACATATACAGGGTGCCGCAGGTGGACCAAAAAAAAGTTCAGGACAAATGGAAAGCTTATTTAGAAGATTACTGACAAAGATTGGTTGATGGTTTGTCGGGGGTGAAGTCTGTGTCTATACATGCATGTTTCAAACTAATACAGTAAAATTATATTCATATGATTAGAATTTACCAAGGCAGATTATCACGATGAGGAATGTGCCAGTCAGAGGACGCAGACTTCCTACATGTCACATGGAACTGTCCAGTTATACATGCTTTCTAGGAGGAGATAACCTGCAGGATTGGGTAATATGTGACAGGAGGTCAAACACCTACAATAAAATAATACTTGCTGGATATACACATGGGCAAAAGGTTTATCAGATTGGGTACTATTCTAGCTACGAGATGTTTCACTATCCATTGGATGAGCTCTAGAGCACAGCCTATGGAGGGTTGGATCTGTGATATAGACAGCTGCAGAGGAATTACGAACAGAATACAGAGGCGAGATGATAAGTTACCGGAAGAATTGATAGAATGGGCCAAAATGATACGGGCTCTCTCTGACCCACCTGGAACCAGAACTCTGTGAGGAGAGAATGTACCTGACAATAAATAATAAGAGATCTAGATGTAGAAGAGGGAGTCAATATTGCAGTCTAAACAACAGGAACAGTGGTGACTGCACACTCCAGGACGGGGGGTTGGGTGGTGGCAGGAGTAGGGTGGGGAGGATGAAAATTGTCTGGGCACAGAAGGAATCTGGGACTGGTCTACTGAACTTTATAGTGAGGATCTGTGGGTGCGGAAGACTATTGGGAAACTGATGAGCCACAAACTGTTTTAATCTCCTTCTGTTGGGAAAGCCGAATGGCTGCACATGGATTATAGCCATGAATCTGACTTCCTATCCACTCTATGACATGTAGATGTAAGGTTGTGGAGAAGGAAGGGGAGAACTTGCCTAATGACTATGGACATACACAGGAAATAAGGTAGACAATTATTTGATGCAGATGTAATAATGTCAATTGTACATTTATTATAGTTTATTTAGAAAACTCACTTTAAAAAAGCCTGGAAAGATAAAGGCACATAGCACTCAAATGGCAATCCTTGCACTGACTGACAGTAGTACTAAGAAAAACCTTCAAGTTGCGCTGCACCACCCACAAAATATAGAACATGCAGGTTCAAAGTACTTGAGCAATCTGATCCATTATTACAAGTGTTTTGTGCATACCTTGTATGGAGTATGCCCTACAGAAATCCTTCAGGTCGGACAGTTTATATTATTCACACATGTTCTAGGGAGTATACAAAGACGATCTCTGGATGGGGAGAAGGGTTTCTCAAAACCAAAACGGGATCACAGGATACCTTTTCCCAAATCATACACTACTACTCCTAAGTATCCTGTACCCTAAATTCTGGATGGATGCCCAGATTTACTCAATAACCTCAATAACCTTGAATTCGACAGCTCACATATGGTTTTTGTTACCCTCACACATCCTATTGTTGTCATGCTTCAGCATCGGGTCTCATCCTGGTCTCTAGAAACCAGGATGGGCTCAGACATGTTCCAGGGAGCACTTCTGATATTATCTCCGATGGGGGTCTGATTAATATAAGATAAAAATACTTAGAGGGCACCCCAGTGCCCCTTTAATGTTGGGTACCCCTGGTATGGTTAACAATGAGGCAATGCGGGTGTGGTGAAAGGGATATGATGTCCTTGAACCCTCTGTTCTACGTCAACATTTATCAGCCCACTGTCAATGGCCTCTTAGGATCCGGGTTTTCGTCAGAAGTGATATTAGTACACGTCTGTCCATTTGTCACTGTGTCCTCACTCCCTAGTCCTACCAGTCAGGGTCTTCTAAAACAATACGGAACAAACAACCTAAATCAAAACAAGATAGTGCAGGCTTATTTGCCTGTGGTAGAAGCATATGTTAATGCCCCAAGTGGCATTCAGTGATACACATTGTAAGGACAGGCTTGAGGGCATGTGCCTATAGACTCCAAGGATAACGTGCCACTATTGCACCTACTGGTGCTCCAGCAGAGGATTGCAAAAAACCTATCAGGGACATTGCATTTGAGGTTACTGAGTAAAACAGGAGAATGAATTTGCCAGAACATAATAGATTACCCCAACCGGTTATTAATGAAGTTATTAACTTAAATGCACTTTGAATCCCAACAATTTCAGAAGATTTGGTCACATATTGGCTCATACAACAAAACAGAGCAACAAGAGGAATATTTGAAGAGCCTGAATACTTGTCCTCCCAAAATACAGCATAGTGCATGCAATGGAACTACCAGTCTCTGGTGGGTGTTTTAATCAGACTAGTATGGGATAACTATTCACCATCATTGTGTCCTCCAATAATGACTTGCACATAACCCAAATCAAAGACAGGAACCCCTGGTTCACTGGATCCCTCAATAATGAGAGGAGATCCCTCCGGCAATCCGAAAGAATCTGGAGACAGCACCCCTCTGCCGCACATCTAAAACTTCTCCGTCAGGCCAGAAATGCCTACAATAGGAACATCCTCAACTCTAAAAAAGAATTTTTCAGATCTGAACTTGAGAATGCCAAGAATAGACCCCGCAAGCTCTTCGAACTGGTCAAACACCAATCCAATAAACTGGCCAAAACTTCGAAAGAAACCCCCAAGTCTTTAATATCATCGGAGGAATTCTCCTCCTATTTCGCTGACAAAGTCACAACCTTAGGAAATGAACTTAGGGCCGCCACATACTCTCTATCCCTTCCTGACCTGCCTCCTCCTCCTGCGATGCCCCCACAGATTTCACCTAAAAATCAAGCACTCTGGACCGACTTCAAACTCTATGACGAAGACTCCGTCCCTAAAATCCTATCGTCCATAAACCCGAATAACCATTACAACGACCCGCTCCCCTCCAACTGCCTAGCGGCCGTCGCCCAGTCCATTATTCCTAGCTGGACTGCAATAATCAACGCCTCTCTCCGGCAGGGATCCATTCCTGACTCTCTGAAAGCCGGCCAAGTCCTCCCCATTTTGAAAAGGCCGTCGCTGGATCCAGCCTTCCCCGACAACTTCAGACCTATTTCCAACATCCCCCTCTTAGCTAAAGTGTTGGAGAAGTGTGTGCAACAGCAACTAAGCCAACACATCAACAACTTCCACCTTCTCGACGACTTCCAATCTGGATTCAGACCTGGGCACAGTACTGAAATGACCATGCTCCACATCATTGACGATGCCCTCCAAGCCCTTGACCAAGGGAAAACTTGCCTTCTAATCCTCCTAGATCTATCCTCGGCCTTCGACACGGTCAACCACGAAAAACTTCTCGAACGCCGCAAACTCAGGATGGGTTTGGATGGCTCTGTTCTAGAATGGTTTAGATCCTTCCTCCAAAACCGATCGCAGCGATTCCTAATCAACGGCAACTATCTGCTCCCTCTCCGGTCACGATCGGAGTCCCTCAAGGATCAACCCTGTCCCCTACCATCTTCAACCTTTACCTTGAACCACTTGCCGAAGTACTTCGCACAGCCAATATCTCCTACCACATGTATGCTGACGACACTCAGCTCTACATCAAAACCTCATCTCTCGAGGAGATTCTCTTCCTGAATGAGGCCCTGAAATCAACCGTCCATTGGCTCACCTCCAATCAACTCAAACTCAACGCAAAGAAAACAGAATTTCTCCTAATCTCCCTCCAAAAACCAATCCTGAGATGCAGATATGGATCAAGGCTATCACAGCCTTAGATTGCCCACCGACCATCGTGGACTCAGCAAAATCGCTGGGAATAACCCTGGACAGCAATTTGAACATGCGGGACCACATCAAATCGGTGGCCAAATCAGCCAGATTCCACTTGAGCTACCTTAGGAAACTGAAACCCTTCCTCGACGCTGCCGACCTAAAAAGTGCAGTCCAAGCGCTAGTAATCTCCAGACTGGAGTATGGCTGTTCCACCCTCTCGGGCTTACCCAAGATCTCCCTGGCACCTTTAAAAGCCTGCCTCAACGCTGCCGCCAGACTTTTTACAAGCTCAAGAAAATTCGACCATATCTCTCCACACTTGAAAGCTTTGAACTGGCTTCCCCTCGAGGCTAGAATTCAACTTAAACTGGCCTGCATCACACACAAGGCTTTATACTCAAACTCCCCTGCTTATCTTGCACAGAAACTTGTGGTATCTGGCAGAATCAGAAACTCCCGGTCCGCCAAAGACCTCTTACTCCAACCTGCACGTTTCTGAAAAAAATAAAAATTCAATCGGGCTTTCTCTGGGGCCGCTCCAAGAATATGGAACTCTCTCCCGCCCACCATCAGAAGAATCCCTTCTCTGGCACGTTTCAAAAAGGAGGCCAAAACTTTCCTTATGGGTAAATTCCTCTCCTAAATGTTGCCTCCTACCAACACAGAGACCCTGACCAACTACCGACTAGCGCCTCCCATCTGAGTATCGAGCTACCTCACCAAGAATCCTGGGGCCTTATCTTGGGTAATCATAAATGTAATCTGTACATACGTGTCCTCTATCCCTTATGTATCCAGCACCCCCGCCCCCTCCTTATCTTTTGTACTTTGTGATTCCATGCCTACTGTACACTTCTATGATCCCTGGTAAGCGCTCTGATACCCTAACGGGTCAAGTTTGCGCTCTATAAAACACAAAAATAAATAAAATAAATAAATAAAAACATCAACTCATGATGGATTTGCTTGTCAGGGTGACAGAAACCATTATTATAAAACCGGAAGCGACCCCTCACTGACTAATAGTTGCATGATTTTTCATCGAGGTTGCTCCATTGTGAACACCAATCATGGTGCTCAGCATGCTCCTTGTGAGCTATTGGAGATCTTTTATGTTATGTATTGATTTGGATAACTAGGGTCTGGAGTTGATAGTATTAAAATTGTGTCAAGTTAAGGATTCGAAGAGTGTTTGTTTATTTTTTATACTTTTTTATTGTTCTAAAAGAACAATAGGCAGAGTACAACAGTAGTACCAATAGCAATACAAATTGAAGATTCACTAGGTCCCTTCATGAACAAATTCAATAGATTTCATAATTCTTGGAAGAATGACTTCAATACTATGGAGCTTGTAAACCTAGGAAGGATGACCCAGTGCTACAGAGTTTGTAATCCTAGGAAGTATGCCTTCAGCACTAAATGTACATCAAAGTCTACAGCCTTGATACCAAGTGTTATGCAGAATACTTCTTGGAAATCAATAAGTCCTTAATAACTCCAGATGAAAGTGCGATGAGTCCCAGTTTCCGGGCAAAAAGGTTCCAGTTGCACCACTTAACTAGAATGATTGCCTAGCAAGGAATGTCAAGAACTTATACTTTGTGGATCTAAAAATTATTTTTAGCAAACTGATCAAAAGTTACTAAAAATGTGGCCAACAAAGAAAGGGGGACACTGTTCCCAGGTGAGTAGTGCAGGTCGTCACTATCTCACTGCAGGAAAGGAAAGAAAAGGAACAAAGAAAAAGAGGGGGAGGTGGAGGTATCCTAGGTCTGGGACTCAGTGGGGAAGAACAAGTCTTGTCTCTTGTAGCCCTCACACACCCCAAGGAATGTCATGCTTCATCATCGGGCAGTTGCTCCTCGTCGGGCCAGCGCTGCAATGCCCTACGGGTCCCCCGAAGGGTCACTTTATCGGAGATCTTTTGAGAACTGCCGTTAGGTGCATGTGGGTGTATGGAATGAGTCCTATGTGGAAAGTGATAACCTGCGTGCAAAGAGTTAAAACTGTCTAAGGGTTACCAAAAGAGATGCTTTAATACGGTGGTACCCTTGGCAGAGTAAAAAACCTGTGGGTTGGGAGTTACCCTTGTAGGCGTAATGTGCCCAGGTAACTAGGAGGTCGACATGTTTCACGCCTCAGTGGTCATAAAGATCCCTGGCGTTTCATCAGGACCAGAAGAAAGCTGTGAAGGTAGTGTGGTGCACGTAAGAAAATCTAAATACTAATACTAACAAGAGGATGAGATTAACCCTCTGGGCGATCAGTGGGAGCCATCAACTATGAATCCTTTAGTTAAGGCTACAACATATTAATTGTGTCCACTCCTGATCATGACCTAATGGGGGGAGGAGAGATAATCCATAGGCTAATGGCGTAGGGTGCCCGCACCTTACCGGGATATTAGCTCGGGTGTCGGCTCATCTAAACCTGCCCCGTCCTGACGCCTGCCTGAAAGTGAATGTGGCAACATGTGTTTACACGAAATGGAAGGCCCTTCGCAAAGGTTAACTTGTCATCTTTCAGCTCCTTATTTCTTCATTTGGTTGTTACATTGGTAGTCATGAGGTGAGATCTTTGCACAGACAGTATTACCATGTGTAAAAATTAAGGGTGGGTGGTGAACTCTGCTCCGCCAGCGGAGTTTGCAGAGTTTTGCCAACTCCGTGCTCCGCTGGCTGAGCGGAGTTTGGCAAAAAACTCTGATTCCGCTCGTGGCGGAGTTTGCCACCGGCGCCCACCCCTAGCTTTTGTTTACTCTTGTGTGGGGGAGGGTCTGAGATTTGCTTGACACTTTTTTTCATCTTGAAAGCAAGTTTGAACTGGAAATTACACCCTGAACCGACGCCAAGAGACTAAGGGGCAGATTTACAAGCCCCTTGCGCTGCCAGTACGTCACTTTTTGTGACGCACTGGCAGCGCATTACACTGCCCCATATTTACAAGGACAGGAAAAGCCACCCTGCGTAGCTTTTCCTGTCCTTGTAAATACGGCCCCTTTACACGCAGCACTTTGCGTGAAAGGGGCGTTCCATGGGTGTTGCTGTGGATATTCCCACACAACACCCATGGAGCCAGACACATTTCCAGATTTACGAGGATTCGTAAACCTGGAAATGCATCAGTATGCTACGCCACCTTAGCGGGGTGCAACAAGGAGAAATGATTTTATTTCTCCTCGTTTTTTTCCTCTTTCAATGTGTGCTGCATTCTACAGCACGCATTGAAAGAGGAAAATGCCTGTAGTGATTGTTTTTGTGCAGGAAGGTGCCCCTTCCTGCACAAAAACAATCTCCCCATGACACAGGCATCCTGACACCATGGTGCAAGGGTGCCTGCGCTGGCGCATGGCAGCTGTTTGTGCCCCAGCGCAGGGGAGAGCACAGGAATGCGACATATTCTTGTAAATATGTTGCATTCATGTGCTCTGAAAGTGCCGCAGCGTGGCGCAGCCAAAGGGCTTGCGGTGCCACGCTGCGGCACCTTCTTGTAAATCTGCCCCTAAGTAATTTGCGAACGCGGCGCTACATAGAAACGGCGTACAAACAACTAACTATTAAAGACGGACCATGAGGCTGAGAGGATATTAGGATCACAGCAGGAGTACATCAGGGAAAACTATCTATAATAAAAAGCATCCCGCCCTCATCCAGTACTCACGTCCCCTTCACTCATGCCGCTCCTGCTTCTGTTTGCCTGTATGACTTGTACCCGCTGATGTCATTGATGTTCTTGCTAGTCCAAACTGACTCTTCGCCTGTTTCCACCAATGCTTCTAGTCACAGGACAGTCACATAGAAGACTTAATTTCCCATCATACAAGGCGGTCTTCCGAACCTTGCCTCGCTATGGAAATATGAGCCGAGTCATACGCAAACCAGTTGGAGCGTTGGAGGGCGGAGTTAAACACAGTGCTGATATATTTGACATAACTTCCAATTAATTATGAATTTAAAAATATATATTTTTACAGCTTGAATTTTGAACCTGCGTTTTTTATATACAAACCATCTGCGCTCTAAAACGCCTTATATTTTGCCCCTGGCAAAACCATCGGGATACTGCCTAATTAGTAATTAACTCCGTCAGCCACACGTGGTAGTTCAATGCAAGTTCAGAAAAGAACACTATTTTTAACTGACATCCTGTGAGTCACTGGCTGACAGAGAGGGACATTCCTATGTTATGATGACACTCTAACCATGCTGCAGAGGGAGGCCCGGTGGCAGCGTGAGGAACGGATGGCAATTGCCGTTTTTTGTGCCTGCGGCGGTGCAGAGCTGTGCTCCTGACATCCTGGGGCCCTGGCATCGGCCCTATCAAAGCCACTGGTGCACGCAGCTGTGGCCTCCTGGAGCGGAGTCATCGCTAAAGTTGCCCCCTGCTGATGTGGACGGACAACCCGGGTGCTGTGGTTTGTATGCTCACACCCCCCAGTGTCTCAAAGGGTTGGTATGCACTGTAGTTCCGAGGGTTTGTAAAGAGGACTGTGCAGTATTTATTTAGGGTTTTTACGTTAATATCTGCACACTGCTAAAAACTAAGCTACATTTAACGTAGGGCGAAGTGGAACTCTGCGGAATTCCAATGAGTTTCAATGCAACTCCACGGAATTCCGCGTAGTGAAACTCCGCAAACTCCGCCCACCCCTAGTAAAAATGACAGAACTATTAGGTAATACTATCAATTGAATCAAACACAAAAGATGTTTTGTATATTGCACAGCCTGTTCTCACGTATTTGAAGGTGCTGTCATTTTCACAGATGAATAAAAAGGAAGATTAGTTAAAAAGTATTTGCCCATTTTTTAAGCTGAAAGTTTAATTTTTTTGCAGTTATGTATACCAAACTCGACCAGATAGTATTAGGGCGCTTTACCTGAGCATCGAGACTGGAACCTGTTTCCCCAGTTCCAGAGTCAGCAGCTCTGGAAGTATTGCCATGTACCCACCCTCTCATTGGGTGGGAAACTCAATCATACACATGTCTATTTTACACTGCCTGCTGCAGCCTCCTGAAACACTTCATTCTCAAATCAAAGAAGCAGCATTTTTCTGTTTGAGGGATTTGCTGGGCCTCCTGGTATACAGCCTGTGACAAACAGAGAAAAGGGGAATTTTCAAGCCTCCTTTTTATGTCTTTAGGTCCTGGGAGTGGCGAGCGCACTCCCAGAGAGAGTCTGGGCACTGGAAGAAGCAAGGCTGCGCTCACGCGCAAGCACGCAGCCTACAGGGAACATAGGTAGCAACCCATTGTCATGATCTGTGGCCAGCGCTTGGCTGTGTAGACTGGGTGGGCAAGGAGATGCACTCTTCTGAACTTCAGAGGTGCTTGAGGATTCTGCTGCAGAGGAGGTCATAAAGAGTGTTGGCGTCACTTGGTTGTAGACTTCACGACTGTGAAACTTACACTACTGAAAACATGCAAGCGGAGCCAAGATAAACTACATTTCCCAGAGCGCCCCAACTTTATGGTTGGGGCCATTTTAGATCAAAGACACCCCTGAACGCCAAAAAGCTGCAGACGACCCCTCCAGACTATTCCAAGACCTGCAATGTTCCAAAAGTTATGTTTTATTGCACCTTTGTATATCATCTGCTTAGCATGGGTGTGTCCGCATCCATCCTCAGCGAGAAATTTGCCTAGTCACATGGACCCTACCTCAACAGTTTTACAGCGTTTGCATAGGGACCTCTCCCACCTCACTTACACTGAACCAAACGCTAGTATTCTACATGCAATACACAGCGCACTCTTGCGCAACACATGGTACAACACATGACCGCCGTGGGCGCCCAGAGTCGGCTATGTCATGCTATGTCTGCTCGTTGATACCCCATGCCGTGGGCACAGACAGACTTTACCTATCACAAGAAATAGCCCCCGAGAAAGCTAAATGTCTCATCCACCAGTACCTATGTACGATTAGGGCCAATATACAACCCAGTGGGGCAGAACACCATAACGTAGTGGTAAACATCACCTGATATGCAACCAATCCCACAGCGTAACACCTTTTCACTGAGTCTGGCGACATTCAAAGAGAGTTAGACAGAATGCGCAGGAGGGGCACCATAGGGGAGGACATTGTTTGGCCCCGAGATTTTCCAGAGAAGAGGTTCTTGGAGTTAGCAAGACCACCGCACCTGTGCACAAGCATATCAGCTCATACCTCTGTCTGTGGTCCCAGGGTGGCCCTTAGCGTATCTGGGTCAGTATTCTTTAATAACAAGTGGATGCCAGAAATTGAGTTCCGGTGCAAGGCCATTCACCTCGATGATACAAGGGGAAATGAGTCTAGAAGGGAAGGGTTAAATGCCAGCATAGGTACCCCATGTCAGGAATTCGGGGACACTGTTATAGATAGGTACATGTGACTAGTAGGGAAGGGGCAACCTCTAATTGTACGAAAACTTACACTGTATTCTTTGTGTTTCAGAGGCAGAGGAACAATCCCGCTTGGTACACACGAGAATTGTGAACCAATACTGCAAGTGCCAGATATGCAATGGGGCACCTCTGTGTTGATGAAAACTTACTGGCAATGTGGCGAGTTTGCCTACACCAGTTCATCCCCAGATGGCAGGGCCTCTGCACCCTCATAACCATACACACCCCGAATCTGGTCATCCCTGGAGAAGATCTGTCCGAGTTGTTCCAACATCCGCTACACAGGAAAATAACTCTATTGCATCAGGCTCGAGAAAAAAGAAATGCTGATTACTTTTGCTGGGCTCAGTACAAGGACATTCCGGTAGAAATCAGACTGTTTTCTGACACTCAAGTAAACATAGGAGGGTCCATACCCTTCTTCGCCTTGCAAACAAAGGCAAAATCCCGCTGGTTACAAATAACCAGGTGGAAAATGCTGAAGGTGATCAACAATACTGAGCTCGGTCTAAACACTATCAAGAAAGAACTAAGAGCCATCCGCCTTATGCTGATATAACATCAGTATGTGGTGAACTTGATGACCGCGATGGAGGATGGAGTGTGTGCCAAGATCGGTGTGTCCTGCTGTAACTTTATCCCTAGAAGCAACATGGATAACGGGACATTGGCTCTTGCCATGCAAGCATTGCATTGTCTACAATCTGGCATGAAGAAGGTGAGAGGTGCCCCTGAGCAGAACTGGGTTATAGACATATTTTCCTGGATCCCCCAATGGGTACTCAAACTGTGCCTTCAATTGCTTCCCATTTCTCTTTTTGTGCTGTTTTGTGTGGTTTCCTACAAGTGGGGGTTTTCTGCTGTAAAAACACAGTCCTGAAGTTAGGTAGAATGCAAGTAACTAGGGAATTAGTATTAGACACAACAGATACACAGCAAACCTCGAATAATATGACTGTCATGAAGTATGGGGTAAATGATGTAGTTATAAATTCAACTAGATGGGGAAATGTCAATATTGATAAATATGATGTTGATGCACACCATGATATATGACCGTATAATAACGAACTTGCATCTCCGTTGTTGAATTCACCCGATATGACCTCCCCGCTCAACTCCGAGTCAGGAATACCTGGTCAGGCAGGCCTTGCAACCTAGGCCTGAAGCAACTAATTAACAGATCACAGGTTGGGGGACAAGTAACCCTTAGACAAATGCATGAACAGGAAAACTCAGATCAGTTCCACAAATAGGCAGTGACACTACAATGGTCACAGGAGATTAGACCCAATAAATCACGTTTGGCCGGAGGGGGCACATATTCCCAAAAACACCATAAAGTCAGATGCCACAGTAAGTTAGGAACACACAGCCAATCAGAAGACAGCATGCACATTACACGCAGTGATCACGCGCTCACCATACCAGACATTTGCACATGTACCCATTGGCCCAGCATTGTGTCCACTCGAGGTCGCAGCCCACCTGCGCTTCCTATCAAAAGACCAGATTTATGGCCTGTGACTAGGCCTGGATTTCTGTCTCCAAAGGAATTTACAACTGTTTTATGACACCTCATGTAATGTATAAAATGACAGCCAAAACCAATGTGCAATGAGACACTCCTCAGACCCTGACTCTTTTGCCTGTTCTCCCAGACGCTGCATTTAATTAAACAAATTATTCCTGTTTTGCCAAACACCTCTTGTCTTTCATTTTTTCAAGGTAAATTCATATTCGAGCAACAGTAGGTATCATCTTTCACTGCCACCAGTGTCAATCCTCCACAGCCCTAAGATCAGATGGTAGTCACAGTCATAAACAGGGAAGCAAACTGTGTGTCATGCAGCACCACAGATCTCAGCTCTAAGTCACAATCCATGTCATGGTGGATCTTCAATGCACATGAATGAGTGCTATGTGAGCTGAGGCTAACAAAAAGTTACCATTGTCACAATATGTGGGGAGCAAGGGCAAAGGCGTATGCTTACTTCAGCTATGGAGCGGTCCTTTCCCAGCACAACAAGGGGAGAGGAAAAGTTCTCGAATTTATGATTTTAGATGTCTTGCTCCGTATGCTACATGGTTTTTTAATCTAAAGGCAAAGTTGAACAATTTGATACAGTGGCATATTTAATTTCTTCAAGCATCCCTTTTTCAAGTAGTGTTAGTGTATCTGCCTCAAAAAATTATTAGTTTAGTTTATGAATGGGCGGGAAAAGGTCATCAGTTGGGCATTACTCACGAAGTCAGTGTCTTGTTAAGGTATTTTCTTCAAAGCAGTCCTTTGCACCTCCATTCCTCAACATCTCTTATTTCTTCCGAACCCTCTAATGAATCCATCAAGAAAACAAGCCCTAGCAAAGCCAATATGTGTGGCTTTCATATTCAGTTATAAGCCAGCCTATTTGCTGTGCTAACAGACTCAAGCGTTACATGGTTCCGAGCTTCTGCAGCTTCAGAACCAGGAGTTACATTCAGAGGTGCATGTATAGAGAATTATGGGAAATAATAAATGGTGGATGACGTACACAACAGTTGGAGAAAGAAGGTCAAGGCTGGTGACGATTGGAGATGGAACAGAGAGAAGGGAAACTATAACCGTTGGTGTTGGTCAGTGAGAAGCAGTATGCAGTTGAAAAAGACAGAAGACATGAAAAACATAGCCAACAGCACAACAACTCAAGTCAAACTGAGAGCTGAGCCGCACAATAACACCACACTGGAACAGGTTAGAGGCCAGATTGGCGACTAACCGTGGTGCTTTGCTTCACTGCACGCTGTGGCCCACTCTATGCCACATCATTCTCTTGCTTCTGGGTTATGAAGGTACTATTTGGGAGTGGGGTTCACACTGTAGGAATGGTTTCCTCTTATGGGAGGGCGATGGAGCTTCCAACCATCCCAGAGATGGGCTTCTTCTTCACCAACTATTTCTGCAATAAAAACTGACTATTGGCTCAACAATTGACTAATAGGTAAAGCTCACTGGGAGTAGCAGTGTCAGGGCTTCTAAACAACTGGGAGGATGAGGGCACTGAAATAAGTACAGAGCGCATGGTCCTAGACAATGCTTCAGATGGCGTTTTAGTGATGATTGCTACAAATGCATAAAACACAACGGCATTTCTGCACCTTATAACTTGGAAGTTGATGCATAGAGCCAGGTGACATTTCAGCAAGAGGTGACTGGGATCAAACAGAGATAATTCAATTACACATTATCTATTACGGCTCTGTGGCAGGCTATGTAGCCATGGCCCATGAGTTTTGACAGAGGCTGACAGCTGATGCTCTAACCTGCTTATGCTCAACAGCAGCAGGCAAGGGAGAGTTTCAAAATATATGTTGTTGCCAGATCAGATCGCAATTATGTGCATGGTAAGCTTCAGCACTGTCTTTCACAAGCAGCAGCAATCTTCTTTGCACTTTCCTGCAGCCTCCCCAGGAAGCTGGGAGACTGCAGGCAGGAGTTGCACTATGGCTATGCTACCTTTAATGGACTACTCTGCTACATCACCAGTGCAACAGCAGAACAAGTAAATCTTCATTAAATGCCACGGCTGATACCGAAACAACCCAGGAAACAAGAGCCTAAAGTGGGCTCAACCAAACAAGCCAGTTGCTGAAGAAGGCTGACTTGAGGCCCCTTTTGTATGCTATGATTTGTGCTGTGTGCTGTGCTGAGGTCTGCCAGACACCTAAAGCTAAATACCTTAAAAGGCTTCAGAGGAAAACCCTGGAGATTGAAGGCACAGAAGCATTATAGAAGCTGAGCCTACCAATAAGATGTTAACATGACCACTACCGGCTCCGTGGTGAACAGTAGATCACATCCACTGGAACCTCTACAACCAATGATTCCACCAGAGTAACCAGCAGAGGGAAAGCTCACTCTGCACATCTGCCCTCGGATCGAGAACAGAAACTAGAATGCAGCAACTATATGTATGTATTTATATGGTATTTCTAAAGTGCAAACCCAGCCAAAAGGCAGCGGAATATTGTACATGGTCAAAGGCAAGCTTAAGGCTTGTGAGTAATAGGAGATGTAGCTGGGTTGTGGAAAGTTAGTGCATTGTGATGTAGTGTTCTTTAAAGAGGTGTCTCTTCAACTCTTTCCTACATTAAACGAGCGTTGGGGCGGTCCTGATGGATACGGAGATGTTGTTCAAGATCTTGCATGCATAGATGGAAAAGGCTTGTTGTTTTGTCTCGAAAGTGCCTGCTCTAAGCTCTTACTCTTCACTTTGGTCCTCATCTTTCCTGCTTCCATTCTTTCACCCCACTCCCCACCCCGTTCCCTCCACACAGACACACACACACTCTCTCTCTCTCATCTCTTGGCCTTTTGAAGACGGTTTGCAAGCAGCTGCACGCAACTCCTAAGAAATCACCAATAAATAAATAAAGGTCTAGACTTAGATTCTATCTCAGACTGCATCATCTTCAGTGCATCCCATCAACCTTTGAGTCAAGGTCTAATCCCGGGTTTTGAGCTTGACTTAGTGAGTCATTCTCAGTGAGTCATTGTATGCCTGGCTGTCATTTCTGTAGCTGAGAGTGTGATATTCAGTTACTTATTTTACCTTCCTCGGTTTATGAGTGGTGTTTCGATCTGTGGAAGATCACTGGTGAATCATAGACCTATCCGAGGCTGGATCTAGTGCCTGGATCAGTACGTGACCTTCAGTGTGACCGTCAGTGAGTTGTTATACCTTACTCTGTTTAGCCCTAACCCTGGTTCCTAAGGTATGATTCTATAAGAGTTACTTTGAGGGTGTATCACATGCCAGGTCTGATTTCCTTTACTGATATCAACAGAGGTGTATGCTAGTTCATAAAACGTGTTACTGTAGAACACATCATGGGTTCTAAGAGCATAAGGAGACGATGTTGGAATCATGGCATCCAGAAAAAGCCCACGAAAGAAGCGTGACGTGCTGGAAAATGTGGGGGCTACAGAGGGCATCTGTATGTGAAGTGACATCATTGCATCCAAGGGCAAAGAACAGGCTGAGAGAATAATGCAAATGACCAAACAAGAGCATATAATAGACCAGCAAGCACACAAGGTGATACAAAGCACCCAAGGATAGCAGCAGCAGTGTAGCCACAGAAATACAAGAAAGCAGCAGGAAAATCAGGGGAGCTTTAGAAGACAGCAGTTGGAAGTTTATTAAGAAACAATATTACAGGGGGGGCGTGGCTAGCAGCCGAAGCAAATGGCCGCTGCCTAAGGAGGCTCCGTTACCCGACCAACTCCCTAACGATCCGGCCAGTAATCAGTTGGCAGAAGTAACCCCAAAAGCAGTGGACTGAGGGTCGAAAGCGACCGAGAATCCGGCACGCCTGGTGTGACTCCCGCCGAGCGCACCACGGCGAAGCAGCATCGAGGAGAAGGAGAGCGGCCTTTCCTGGAAATTGAAGCCGGGGACTAAAGTTGGCTCTGACCCGACCGCATCGCGAGATCCGGTGCTCAGCTAAATAAAGAGGTGCATACCGCCCTGGAGTCGGAGCGGGTGCACCGGAACCTACATTAAGGAACACTCGGCTGCACTGGTGGAAGACTGCAGCGGCGATCAGGAAACAGTGCGGTCGTCACCGCAGAAGCAATCCTCCCTCCAGTTACTGACCGGCACCGGACACTTTCACACAACGTCCCCGGGACTCGGAGGCATTATTGGGCGGATGTTAGACTTGGCATCTTTTGGCGTGTTTCCCCTGACTTTTTGCTTTCTGACCTCCCGGTTTTGACTCTGTTTTTGCTGGTGTAATGATTCTGCGCACTTTCCTCACTGCTGTCCAGTGGGAAAGTGCAAGTGCTCCTGTATAAAATGTGTTATGGATTGGTGTTTCCATGATTGGCCTATTTGGTTTATGTGTCAGTCCCTTGTAAAGTGCACTGCGAGTGCCAGGGCCTATAGACCAAATTCTGTTGGTGGGCTGCAGCACTGGATTGTGCCACCCACGCAAACAGCCCGTAAAGTGTAACTCGGGCCTGCCATCGCAGAGCCTGTGCGCAGCCTGGGGCTGCCATGTCGACTTGGCAAGTGCACACACTTGCAAGTCCCTAAACCTTCCCATTGCTACATGTTAGCCACCCCTAAGGTAGGCCCAAGGTACCCCTGTGGGCAGGGTGCGTTGTATGCGAAAGGTAGGACATGCCCTGGTGTGTGTGGCATGTCCTGATAGTGAATTACAGCCTAGTTCGTTTTTCACTATTGCAAGGCTGCCTGTTCCCCTAGGCCAGAACGGGCAGTTTTGATTATTACAGCTTATAATCCTAACTGACCCCGGGAACATGGTAGAAATTCGAGTTTAGTATGCCTGGACTCAGAATGATAAAATGCATCTTTTAGTGAAGTTGGTTTTAACATTCTGTGTTTGAAAATACCACTTTTAGAAAGTGGGTATTTTCTTGTCTAACCATCCAAGCCTGCCTCTGCGAGGTTGTGTATTCCTTGTCTGGAGTGTGAGTGACAGGGGATGGGGGATGCCAGGAGACAGGGTGAGTCAGCACAGGGCTGAATAGCAAGATCTACATGTAGATGGGTGGGAGGGGTCGCACCTGGGCCCTGAATAGGACAGTGCCTTCCCTCCACAATGCTGGCTCCACCTCCTGTGGTGCGTCTGATGTCCCTGGCCTACTCACTGAAAAAAGGGACGGAGACTTGTCAACAAAGTGCTCCAGAACTGGTTTGGACTAGGCAAAGGCCTCTCTGCCTTCAGAGAACAAAGGAATTTGGGATATAAATATTGGGGCCCTGACCCCATGAATTTAGATCTCGCTGGAATCAAGGAACCTGCCAAGACGAAGAGCTGGAAGAGCTGCCAGGAGGAGTACTGCCCCTTTGCTGTGTTGTTGTTTTGTTGGGTTGGCCTGCAGCTGCTGCTTCTGCCTTGGGCAGTGAAAGGACTGGACTGAACTTTCTACAAACTTGTGCTGAGTATCTCCAAGGGCCTGAAACCGAGCTGGCCTCCTGTTAAGAAGTCTCAGGGACTACAAAGACTTCACAAGCCTCTGGGTACCGCTTCTGGAACGCTGTTTCAGTTGCCACAGAGGAAGGGAACCGCAACCGACTCCGTCAACCGAATCCATCCCTGGCCGGTGACCTGTTTGCACCGCAGACCGCATCGCCCCGCTTCGCATCGCAACCCTGGTCTCATCGTGGGCGACGTCCAACGCCGCCAACATCGAGCCGCTGCTTGCACCGTGACCTGTGGGCACCGCAGTTCGCATCGCATCGCATCGCTTCACTGAACCAGCCGGACCCGACCGACGCGGTCGCTGCAACTGGCTCAAGAGTCGTGACCGCACCGCATTTGGGGCACCGCTCGCACGTCTGCGACGCACCGCTCCGACTCGCACCGCTGTCCGACGCCAGCTCCCGCACTCCGGCTTGGTCGCCTGCATCGCAACCTGTCAGCACCGCATCGAGCATCGTCTCACCCTGCATCGCACGCCTTGGACTCACCGACTCCGTCTGCACGACGCTCATCGAGCCGCTGCCTGCACCGCATCGAGGGACACTGCACCTTGCATCGCTCCGTCTTGCACCGCAACCGCGACGAACGCCGACCGGCTCGTACACTCCGTACCAGCCACAACGAGAAAGGTACTGTAACCGAGTCTGTTCACGACTCTGCTGGCCCGTATCGACGCGGTCGGCTAGAACTGTTAGACTCTGTGGTTTTCAGCATCGCGGTAGGCTCGGACGGAGCTACCGACTCGTACGAACTTTGCTTTTGTGCTATTCCTGCAAAGAAGAAGTTACCGTATCAAGTATTCATTCGTAAAGTATAGTATTGTGGATTTTTGTCGTAATTGGTCTTGTCTTGAGTATATAAAATATTGGTTATTTTTCTAAACTGGTGTGGTGTCCGTTTGTAGTGCTTACACTGTATTACTGTTGGTTATGTGCAAATGCTTTACACACTGCCTCTGAATTAAGCCTGACTGCTCGTGCCAAGCTACCACGAGGGTGAGCAGGGGTTACTTCACGAGTGTAACACCCTTACCCTGACTAGGAAGAAGGGTCCCTACTTGGACAAAGGTGCAAGCCCTTGCCAACTAGGGATCCCATTTCTAACATTGGTTGTCAGCGGTGAGGATAGGACTTGTGTTTGCACTTGACTTACAGTGATTGGTGTGCTCTACTACCATATCGCAGACCATTACGTACCACATACTGGTTCTTTTTCTTTTGGCCTATTTTTGATCTTGCCAGTTTCAACTCACTACTTTTGTCATGCCTGAATCAATTGCATCATCCGTTGCATCTCTGGAAGTTATCTTTGAGGAGGATAGGTTGGAATTCTACGCCGTAAAGGAGTTACGAGCGATTTGTAAAAACCTGAAAGTCCAAATTAAAGGCCTCACAAGGAAGGAGGAGCTACAGAAGGCGCTGAGGGCCTGGGTAGCAGCCAGACATGCCAATGGGCAGCCTGGTAATCTCAGTGAGGAGGTGGAGGAGCCTATTTCCAGGGTGGATGTGCTTTTGGGGAGGGGGAACCCGCCAGGTCAGGCAGCAGCAGTCTGTCCCCAGAGGAGCTGGAGGACAGGCGGGAGGCAAGGCAGTTTGAGCTGCAGAAGCTCAGACTGGAGAGTGAGCGGGAGGAGAAGAGATTGGCCATAGAGGAGAGAAAGATGCTCTTAGAGCATGAGAGAGAACTGAAGGAGCTAGAACTTAGGAGTAAGTCAGGCTCAGATGGTGGCAGCAATTCGTCCAGAAAGGCAGACAGGATTGTGCACATTCCCAAGAATGTAGGCAAGGAGTTCAAGAAGGGGGATGACATACAAAGGTGGTTTCAGGGTTATGAGGCAGCCATACACATGAATGGGGTCCCTGAGGAGAATTGGGGAGCAGGATTGTGGCCACTTTTCCCTGAAGAAGCAAGGGATGCTCTGATAGCTTTGGGTAAGGGGTATCACCTCACCTATGCTGACATGAAGGATGCCCTTCTCACGAAGTATGGTCTTACTCCTGAAAAGTACAGGGATCAGTTCAGGTCCAGTAAGAAGTCTGATGCCAACACTTGGTTGGAATGTGTGGATGTGTTCTGCAGGTCTCTGGATGGTTGGGTGAAGGGCAGTAGTGTAACAGATTTTCAGGGGCTCTACAACTTGATTGCATGGGAGCACTTGTCTAGTCTATGTTTTGCAGATCTGCGCCAGCACCTAGTGGATAGTAAGCTAACTGACCCCAGGAAGCTTGCTATGGAAGCGGACCGCTGGGTGAGTACCAGGGTCCACAAGAAAGCGTTTGGGGGAGACTCAGCCAAAGGTGGGCAGGGTCCCCAGCAGAAAGGTGGGGGACAAGGGTAAAGCACAGGAGTTCTCTAAAGGGCCCCAAACTAGTACCCAGGGTAAAGGTTCCCAGCCCCCGGTGATAAGAAGAAAGGGGTCTCTACAGGGAAGCCTGTTGAGACCGGCCCCCGCAAGTGTTATGCATGTGACCAGGTAGGTCACTTTAAGGGGGACCCCAAGTGCCCGAAGGGGACACAGCCACCCACCGGTGGGCAGTCCAAAGTGTTGGCTAGTGTAGCGCTTGGGGAGGAGGGGTGCCCACAGGAGGGTGGGGATCCCGCAGAAATGACCCTTGTCTCACTAGGGGACAGTGAGATGGTCCCAGGAAACCAGGTGCCCCCTAACACAAAGAAATATAGCACCTGGGTGACCATTAATGGGAACAGGGTAGAGGCTCTCAGAGATACTGGAGCCAGTGTGACCTCAGTCCGGTGTCACCTGGTGTCTGAGAAGCAAGTAGTCCACGGGGCATTCCACCAAGTAGTTGCGGTAGACAACTCAGAGCGCCAATGTATGGTGGCGCAGGTTCCCTTTGAATGGGGGGGGTCGCAGGTCCTTGAGGGTGGTTGTGAGCCCTACCATGCCTGTAGATTGTCTGCTAGGAAACGACCTGGAGCAGTCCTTATGGAAGGAGGTGGAGCTCAGGTCTCACTTGGAGATGCTTGGGTTGCCAGAGTGGGCATGCGTGTCTACTCGGTCAATGGCAGCCAGAAAGGGTGATCAAGAGGACTTGGAGCCTGAAACAGTGGCCCAAGTCCCTGCCAAGAGAAAGGGCAGGGGGCGCGGGAAACCGGCCCCCGAAGTTCCCACGGACCGGGAGGAGGCGGACCTCGAGGGGGACGCCCCGGTGCCTACAGGGGAGCAGGTAGCCGAACTGGGAGACATCTCTGAGCTGACCCATTGGCAGCAAGAAGGGGGTCCCACCAGGGAGGAGTTCTGCAGGGAGCAGAACGAGGGCCCTACTCTGGAGGGTCTGCGGCGGCAGGCTGCAGACCAGGCAGCTGGTAATCAGTCCGGGTCACATCTGATCTACTGGGAGAGTGGTCTCCTATACAGTGAGCCTAAGGTTGCTGAGCCTGGGTCAGCCCGTGTGCTGGTGGTACCCCAGCGCTTCAGGACCTTCCTACTGGATCTGGCTCATGACGTGCCTTTGGCAGGACATTTGGGGCAGGACAAGACCTTTGACAGGCTTGTCACCCACTTCTTTTGGCCCCAAATGCGAAGGCAGTCAGATGCACACTGTAGGTCTTGCCAAACTTGCCAGGCAAGTGGTAAGAGTGGGAGGAAGGTCAAAGCTCCTCTCCAACCTTTTCCTGTTGTTGGAACACCCTTTGAAAGGGTAGGGATGGATATTGTGGGGCCACTGGATCCCAAGACAGCCATGGGCAACAGGTACATCCTGGTCTTGGTGGACCATGCCACCCGGTACCCGGAGGCAATCCCTCTCAGGACAACAACGGCGCCAGTGGTGGGCTGGGCGTTAATGGGGATCTTTTCCCATGTGGGATTCCCCAGAGAGGTGGTTTCTGATAGGGGGACCAATTTCATATCCAAGTACATGACATCCCTGTGGAAGGAGTGTGGTGTAACCTACAAGTTCACCACTCCTTACCACCCACAAGGAAACGGTCTGGTGGAGAGATTCAACCAGACCTTGAAAGGCATGATCAAGGGTCTAACAGAACCCATGAGGCGTAAGTGGGACGTCCTCTTGCCATGCCTACTCTTTGCGTACAGGGAGGTGCCTCAGAAGTCTCTTGGGTGCAGCCCCTTTGAGCTCCTGTATGGCCACCCTGTCAGAGGACCTCTGAGTTTGGTAAAGGAAGGCTGGGAGGCAGCTCCCAGGAAAACTCCCCAGGATGTATTTAGCTACATGCTGGCCTTTAGAAACCAAACTGCCCGCTTCAGGAAACTCGCTCAGGCGAACCTAGAAGCAAGCCAGGAAGAAATGAAGAGATGGTATGACCAGAATGCCACTCTGGTCGAATTTCAACCTGGGCAAAAAGTGTGGGTCATGGCCCCAGTGGCACCTTGTGCCTTGCAGGACAAGTGGACTGGGCCATATGAGGTGGTGGAGCGCAAAAGTGACGTCACCTACCTGGTGGATTTGCAGGCTCCAAGGAACCCTTTGAGGGTCCTTCACGTGAACCGCCTCAAGCCCCACTTAGAGAGGTCCGAAGTGAGTATGCTCTTGGCGACAGATGATGGGGTGGAAGAGGAGAGTGAGCCTCTCCCTGACCTCCTGTCTACCAAGGAGCATGATGGGTCAGTAGAGGGTGTGATCCTCTCCCCTACTCTGACTCAGGAGCAGCAGGGGGACTGTCGCCAGTTGTTGGGACAGTTCGCCCCACTGTTCTCTCTGACCCCCGGTGTTACTCACTGGTGTACCCATGACGTGGACACCGGTGACAGCCCTCCTGTGAAGCACAAGATTTACAGGTTGACTGACCGGGTCAGAGCCAGCATCAAGGAGGAGGTCTCTAAGATGTTGGCGTTAGGGGTGATTGAGCCCTCCCACAGTCCTTGGGCCAGCCCAGTGGTCTTGGTCCCAAAGGCTGCGGCGCCCGGTGCCACTCCAGAACTCCGGTTTTGTGTGGACTACCGTGGGCTCAATGCCGTCACCAGGACTGACGCGCACCCCATCCCCAGAGCTGATGAGCTCATTGATCGGTTGGGAGCTGCCCGGTTCCTCAGCACGTTTGATTTGACGTCTGGGTACTGGCAGATTGCCTTAACCGATGGGGCCAAGGAGAGATCAGCATTCTCAACCCCGAAGGTCATTACCAATTCCGGGTGATGCCCTTTGGGTTGAAGAATGCCCCTGCCACCTTTCAGAGGTTGGTCAATCAGGTGTTGGCTGTGCTGGAGGATTTCAGTGCCGCCTACCTGGATGACATTGCTGTGTTCAGTTCCAGCTGGGAAGAACATTTACAGCACCTTGAGAAAGTGTTGAGGGCTCTGCAAGGTGCAGGCCTCACGATCAAGGCCAGTAAGTGCCAGATCGGGCAGGGTTCTGTGGTGTACTTGGGACACCAGGTAGGAAGCAGCCAGGTGGCGCCCTACAACCCAAGATTGACACCATTCTGGCTTGGGAACCCCCAAGACCCAGACAGAGGTGAGAGCCTTCTTAGGTCTCACCGGTTACTATAGGAGATTTGTTAAGGGCTATGGCACCATCGTTGCCCCCTTAACAGAGCTGACCTCTAAGAGGCAGCCCAGGAAAGTGATCTGGACTGAGTCCTGCCAGAAAGCTTTTGATGCCCTGAAGGCAGCCATGTGCACGGCGCCCGTGCTCAAGGCACCTGACTTCTCCAAGGAATTCGTCGTGCAGACTGACGCTTCAGAGCATGGTGTGGGAGCGGTGCTCTCACAACTGAACGAGGAGGGCCTGGATCAGCCTGTAGTCTTCCTTAGCAGGAGACTACTTCCCAGGGAACAGAGGTGGAGTGCCATAGAAAGGGAAGCTTTTGCTGTGGTCTGGGCGCTGAAGAAGTTGAGACCATACCTGTTTGGGACTCACTTCCGGGTTCAGACAGACCACAGGCCCCTCAGATGGTTGCTGCAAATGAGGGGTGAGAATCCAAAACTGCTGAGGTGGTCCATCTCCCTACAGGGAATGGACTTTACGGTGGAACACCGTCCTGGTACAGAACACGCCAACGCAGATGGTCTGTCCAGGTTCTTCCGCCTTAGTGAAGAGAACTCCAATGGGGTTGGGTAGTTCTCCCTACTTTCAGCTGGAGGGGACATGTGTTAGACTTGGCATCTTTTGGCGTGTTTCCCCTGACTTTTTGCTTTCTGACCTCCCGGTTTTGACTCTGTTTTTGCTGGTGTAATGATTCTGCGCACTTCCTCACTGCTGTCCAGTGGGAAAGTGCAAGTGCTCCTGTATAAAATGTGTTATGGATTGGTGTTTCCATGATTGGCCTATTTGGTTTATGTGTCAGTCCCTTGTAAAGTGCACTGCGAGTGCCAGGGCCTATAGACCAAATGCTGTTGGTGGGCTGCAGCACTGGATTGTGCCACCCACGCAAACAGCCCGTAAAGTGTAACTCGGGCCTGCCATCGCAGAGCCTGTGCGCAGCCTGGGGCTGCCATGTCGACTTGGCAAGTGCACACACTTGCAAGTCCCTAAACCTTCCCTTTGCTACATGTTAGCCACCCCTAAGGTAGGCCCAAGGTACCCCTGTGGGCAGGGTGCGTTGTATGCGAAAGGTAGGACATGCCCTGGTGTGTGTGGCATGTCCTGATAGTGAATTACAGCCTAGTTCGTTTTTCACTATTGCAAGGCTACCTGTTCCCCTAGGCCAGAACGGGCAGTTTTGATTATTACAGCTTATAATCCTAACTGACCCCGGGAACATGGTAGAAATTCGAGTTTAGTATGCCTGGACTCAGAATGATAAAATGCATCTTTTAGTGAAGTTGGTTTTAACATTCTGTGTTTGAAAATACCACTTTTAGAAAGTGGGTATTTTCTTGTCTAACCATCCAAGCCTGCCTCTGCGAGGTTGTGTATTCCTTGTCTGGAGTGTGAGTGACAGGGGCTGGGGGATGCCAGGAGACAGGGTGAGTCAGCACAGGGCTGAATAGCAAGATCTACATGTAGATGGGTGGGAGGGGTCGCACCTGGGCCCTGAATAGGACAGTGCCTTCCCTCCACAATGCTGGCTCCACCTCCTGTGGTGCGTCTGATGTCCCTGGCCTACTCACTGAAAAAGGACGGAGACTTGTCAACAAAGTGCTCCAGAACTGGTTTGGACTAGGCAAAGGCCTCTCTGCCTTCAGAGAACAAAGGAATTTGGGATATAAATATTGGGGCCCTGACCCCATGAATTTAGATCTCGCTGGAATCAAGGAACCTGCCAAGACGAAGAGCTGGAAGAGCTGCCAGGAGGAGTACTGCCCCTTTGCTGTGTTGTTGCTTTGTTGGGTTGGCCTGCAGCTGCTGCTTCTGCCTTGGGCAGTGAAAGGACTGGACTGAACTTTCTACAAACTTGTGCTGAGTATCTCCAAGGGCCTGAAACCGAGCTGGCCTCCTGTTAAGAAGTCTCAGGGACTACAAAGACTTCACAAGCCTCTGGGTACCGCTTCTGGAACGCTGTTTCAGTTGCCACAGAGGAAGGGAACCGCAACCGACTCCGTCAACCGAATCCATCCCTGGCCGGTGACCTGTTTGCACCGCAGACTGCATCGCCCCACTTCGCATCGCAACCCTGGTCTCATCGTGGGCGACGTCCGACGCCGCCAACATCGAGCCGCTGCTTGCACCGTGACCTGTGGGCACCGCAGTTCGCATCGCATCGCTTCACTGAACCAGCCAGACCCGACCGACGCGGTCGCTGCAACTGGCTCAAGAGTCGTGACCGCACCGCATTTGGGGCACCGCTCGCACGTCTGCGACGCACCGCTCCGACTCGCACTGCTGTCCGACGCCAGCTCCCGCACTCCGGCTTGGTCGCCTGCATCGCAACCTGTCAGCACCGCATCGAGCATCGTCTCACCCTGCATCGCACGCCTTAGACTCACCGACTCCGTCTGCACGACGCTCATCGAGCCGCTGCCTGCACCGCATCGAGGGACACCGCACCTTGCATCGCTCCGTCTTGCACCGCAACCGCGACGAACGCCGACCGGCTCGTACACTCCGTACCAGCCACAACGAGAAAGGTACTGTAACCGAGTCTGTTCACGACTCTGCTGGCCCGTATCGACGCGGTCGGCTAGAACTGTTAGACTCTGTGGTTTTCAGCATCGCGGTAGGCGCGGACGGAGCTACCGACTCGTACGAACTTTGCTTTTGTGCTATTCCTGCAAAGAAGAAGTTACCGTATCAAGTATTCATTCGTAAAGTATAGTATTGTGGATTTTTGTCGTAATTGGTCTTGTCTTGAGTATATAAAATATTGGTTATTTTTCTAAACTGGTGTGGTGTCCGTTTGTAGTGCTTACACTGTATTACTGTTGGTTATGTGCAAATGCTTTACACACTGCCTCTGAATTATGCCTGACTGCTCGTGCCAAGCTACCACGAGGGTGAGCAGTGGTTACTTCACGAGTGTAACACCCTTACCCTGACTAGGAAGAAGGGTCCCTACTTGGACAAAGGTGCAAGCCCTTGCCAACTAGGGATCCCATTTCTAACAGCGGACCACAGGCGGACATCTGCATCCGGCAGCTCACAGCAGAGGGAAGAACCGTGAGACACTGCGGGAAGAATAAAGAGCAGCTGGGTGAAATACAACCCTCCATGAAGCGGTGAGCACCGGGCGAACGCAAAGGGACACTCGAGCTCGGTGCTGATTCAGGAGAGATACCCCGCACTACGCAACTGGGCCCCATTTGGAGATTGTGGGTGGCTCCCCCCCTCTCCCCACCAGCAGGGAAACACGCGTTGCGAATGAGGACAGAAGCAAACCACTGGGGAAGTCTTGCACCGCGACACCCAGGGGGTAGCAGTAATAACAGGGGCAGGTGTGTCTACTATTAATGAGCCAACAGTGAAGCCCCTGCAAAGGAACACAAGAAGCACTCGCTGCACCATAAGGCCCGGGCCGGTTTTCACAAACCTGGGAAACCCGCCCAAGACTGTACATCCTATCGGCCCATATCTCTGCTAAACGCTGAGGCCAAAATACTCGCTAAAACATTAGCGGCCCGATTGACACCCCATCTCACTAAAATAATACATCCGGATCAATCCGGCTTTATGCCGGGAAGGAACACTGCCCTCAATTTGCGGAGACTGAATAGTGTCATAGCTCGTATACCCACAATACAAGAAGCAGCCACCATTTTATCCTTAGACGCAAGGATGGCCTTTGATATGGTGGAATGGCCCTTCCTTTTTGCCACTCTCAAACATCTGGGATTTGTCCCCAAATTCTGTGCATGAGTCCAGCTGCTATACACAAGCCCCCTCGCCCATGTAGCGGTGAACGGCCATGTCTCTCCCGAATTTGCCCTGGGACGCGGCACACGCCAAGGCTGCCCCCTATCACCGCTCCTATTCGCCCTAGTATTGGAGCCCTTAGCAGCATGGATCCGAACAGACCCCATTATCCGCGGACTCCATTGGGCGGAGGGATGGGAGGACCGTTTATCTCTGTATGCGGATGATGTACTTATATATATGGCATCCCCCAGGCGCTCAATCAACCGGCTCCTGGACACATGTGCAGTATATGGCAAACTCTCCGGCTATACCATCAACTGGACTAAGTCAATTCTATATGTCCTGCACGGCCCCCCACCACAACTTCCAAGGGGATGTAATTTGCAGATGGCAGAAGGAGGCTTTAAATACTTACGAATATATATTACACCACTATCAGAGGTATTTATGGAAAAAAACCTCCAACCACTATTGAAAAGACTCCGACAGGACGCAAAGCACTGGCAAGCTCTGCCACTGACACTGCTCGGAAGGGCCACCCTCTTTAAGATGATGGCACTTCCCAGGTTCCTCTACGCCCTGCAAAATACCCCGTTTCTGGTTCCCACAACCTACTTTAAGGCCATCGAGACAGAAGTAAGCAATCTGCTGTGGGACAAAAAACCGCCCTGCATAGCCATGAGCAAACTGATAAAAAGCTGGTATGACGGCGGAATTGCCCTCCCGAATGTACAGTTCTACTATTGGGCCTCCCAGTTAATCGTAATCAACCAGTGGCTCCACACCCCACATACGGACCCAGCGTTTCGCTCAGATAGGCACAGTTTGGGAGAAGGTGGAGTGATGAGGGCACTCTACACTAAAACTAGCAAACCACCACTACTCGGACCCACAGCACACACAGTCCAAATTTGGAACATAGCCCTCAAGAAACTGGGATGGAAAGGGGTCATAACGCAATCAACCCCGCTATGGGAGACGCAAGCACTGGGCAGATTCAGCGCTAGTAAAGGCTTCATGCGATGGGATACCATAGGAATCTCAACAGTGGGTGACTTGTGGAGCAAGGGAGAAGTTGTTACTTTCACCCACCTCCAAGACCAATATGAGATGACATCCTCAGAATTCTTCAGGTATATCCAGATCAAACACGCACTAACAACGACCATCCCAGTGGGCACTACACTCCCCGAGGCCTCCCCGTTAGAGGACAGGCTCTTAACGGAATATATGGACAAGAAGGCCATTTCCCTCACCTATCACAAACTTATAAATAATCACCCAGACCTTACACAGTCGCTACATGAAAAATGGCAAACTGATGTGGGAGACCTTGATGAGACCGACTGGCAAGAGGCGATCGCCTCCCCACGCGAGGTAGCGATACCCTCTAAACTACGATTAGTGCAACTGAAGATACTACACCGCATCTATTACACGAGAGCAACCCTACATAAGATAGGAAAAGCTGATACAGCACTCTGCTTGAGACAATGCGGGGCAATGGGCACCTTCTATCATACCATATGGGAGTGCCCGATGATAGCGTCATACTGGGAGGTGGTGATGCAAATCATTACACGAGTTACTGGAGTAACGGTCACTCCTGAACCCAAGAGATGTCTTTTAAATATCTGGGAACCAACTGACCTCAACCATGCAGCACAGGATTGGGTGACACTGGGGATGATGTTCGCAAAGCGAAACATAGCCAAACACTGGGGGTCACAGGTCTCGCCGACGTGTGGTGGGTGGTGTGTAGACATGGATGGCGCAATGTTGGCTGAAAGGGCGGCATATATACATCGTGGGTGCCCCAAAAAGTGGGAGCGAGTGTGGGGAAAGTGGAACATCTACAGAGGAAAAATTTGCACCCCGCCTCAGGTCGAATCCGAAGTAGACTCAAACTAATTAGGTGGGTGGAGAACCAGATCTGATGGTGTCGTATAATGTCATTGTACTGACTATAGAACCGTGATGGAGGAATCAATGTAACGTGAAGTGTGCTTTGTATAACAAGATTTTAATTTGAAACCGTGTTACTGCAAGTTTTACCTGTAATCAATAAAAAAACAATATTACATTGTAAAACGAAAAGATAAAAACAAACGAAAGCCTTTTGCCACAACTTCTGTGGGTTCAGCCCAACTCTCCACAGGCTGGTGGACGCGGCCCAGGAGCAGGCCGCGGTGCTGCACATATTTCAGATTCTGCAGCCTGCCACCCTGTGTAGCACACGACAGAACAATGCCCAAGTGCGTTAGGACGGAGGATGGGGGTCGGACATAGTTCTCGTGCGCTCCAAGAAATAACTTTACAGAGCCTCAGTTCTGTCAACAGGCCTCCCGCGCGGGCCCAAACGGACAACAAACAAACTAGCGCTGCGCCAGGCGGGGAACGGGCCGCCGGGCGCCTCTGCCAAGTCACTCTTTGCTCCCAATGTTTACTCTCTAGTGAGGAAGCGTCGCCCCATAACCCTCGCCTGATCCCTTGGCAGACAAAATAATCTTCCCCCTCCTTCCTGTCCTTCAATTCTCACGTACACATGAGGTCACTCACGAATGTGGCGCAGCGTGGACCACGCACCCAACGGTCGGTCATGTCCGACAACTCTATTTATGGCGCACGTACTTTAGATCGTTTGTTTTTTTAAGGAGTTTTTCAATTAATTAAAAGGCAGCTTGATGGCAGGGCCGGACTTGGCCGTTGTGCCGCTCTAGTATTGTCTCGATGGTCTGAAGGCTAGCTTTCAAAGCCAGATTGGCATCCATGGGCCAACTGCGACCCCATGGCCCCGTTCTATAGTAGTGATTGTCTCCTTCAATGTGAGGCAGATTTGACTATTTTGCATACATGGCAACATTTTAGAATAAGAAAGTAGGAGATTTTGGGTAAAAAAATGGAGGGAATTTTTTTCTCTCACTTAAACAGTTAAAGTCATTTTTCTCTTCAAAAATCGGGAATCTCCTGCCTGAATGCTCTTGGAATGTATGATTTGGCAGGGCTGATTTTGATTTCCAGTCCTGCCCTTCTTGATGGGGGTTGTTTGATAGCAAGGAAGTTGTCTTTGTGAACACCCGATAATTTGTGTCCGTTGACAAACACACAAGGCTCCTCTTACAAGTACAACGCATCATGGGTTAGACTAAAACATTTTAGTGATGTTTTCACAGCACTGCACTAAAATTACCCACTATAATAGGTGGCCACGCGTTATAGCACCTCTGGTAACCTATAGAAGCATATGGCTGCCTGCGTCGCACATAGCGTGACCATTTGGGCAGGCAGTAGCTTGGTGCAGCATTCCAAAGACAGACTGCACACCCGTCTATCCACTTTATCCCTTGGGCTGGGAGAGGTGGATCGCTCACACATGGAGAGGAAGGACAAACCCCTCAGTGAAGTCACTTCCGTGGTAGGGGTTTCTCCTTTATATACAGCACCACTCCAGGGGTCGTCCATTTGGGCGATTCAGTATTACAATACACACCATTATAGCTCCTCTGGGACCGTATAGATGCATTCAATGAGTTGCATAACAAAAGTAGCTAGCATGCCTTCAGCTTGCTCTGGCTACGCTGCTGCTGGCTGCCTCTTTCACTCAGCCGGGCTGGGAGGGGTGATCATTAGCTACAAAGTGTCACAAGTTGTTAATTCCAGAACCCCAGAGTGGCCATGTGCAGCACCGCAGACAGTGACTGGCACATTGCCTGTGGCAGGTCTATGTTTTTTACCTGTAGCAGACCCTCACAATGCTCTGTGATGGGGAGGTTGTTCAGGTGGGCAGTGGGCATGGCGCACAGGATGTTTTTCCATTCTCCTGTCAGTCACTCTTAGCACCGTCAGAACCACACAGGGCGAATTGCCAAGGCTCAGTGCGCTGCGCAGGCCTCTCTGTAGAGCTGTGTTGCATACAGCACCAAGATTACTGTAGCAGCAGTGACTGTCAACCTGTTACCCATTATCCCCCCCACCACCACCACCACTCCAGAGCATTGGCCTGCCGACAGCCACATGGCACTGCAGAACTGAACAGACTTCGAGTAAGTACTGTACAACCACCAAGGACTGAAACTCATGAGCACAATTTTAGTCTTGGATTCAGGAGCCACACAGAATGAGGAAAGTTCAGGGGTCAACTCAGGAGTGAATTTTTCAGTCATAGCTGTGTGAATAGAGATATATTGTGGGGTGAAGATACCTGCTGCAAAAATCTTTGTGTACCCTCAGAGTTCCATGACATAATAGCTGTAAAATAATTCTGCTGGTTGATGCACTTGTGGAGGGATCTGTGTCCAGTCTAGTCACTGCTTTGACTCATCATAAAACAGCATAGAGGGTTAATGTGCCTGTTGCAATACACAGCATATAATAGACAGGTCACAAATCTGTATATTATAATGATAGCTCAGTGGGTTGTTTGTGTTGCAGAGATCCTGTTGTGTCCTTCAGGTCCTTGCTATATAGATTAATGAGCTAAGAACCAGCATTAAGGTGCTGTATGCCAACTGCAAAGATATGACTTACTTTATTTATTCTCAATCTTTCATTATTCTAAGGTTTCTAAAAAGGGTTCCTTTTAGAAAGGATTATTAGTAAATGCTATTGTTACACCTGGCATCCCTGGCGTGCTTTTCCCCTGTCTTTTTTCGCTTTCGACCTACTGTTTTTGACTGTGTGCTGCATTTCGTTTTTGCTGGTTTTGGAACTCTGGGCACTTTACCACTGCTGATCAGTGCTAAAGTGCATGTACTCCCTGTGTAAATTGTGATTGGTTACTAATGATTGGTATATTTGATTTACTGGTAAGGCCCTAGTAAAAGTGCGCTGTGTGTGCCCGGGGCCTGTGATTCAAATACTACTAGTGGGCCTGCAGCACTGATTGTGTCACCAACATGAGTAGCCCTGCAAACATGTCTCAGGCCTGTTACTGCAATGTCTGTGAGTGCAGTTTTAAACTGCCATGTCGACCTGGCAAGTGCCCCCATTTGCAAGGCCCAAACCTTCACTTTTATTACACGTAAGGCACCCTAAGGTAGGCCCATGGTAGTCCCATGAGCAGGGTACAGTGTATGTGAAAGGTAGGACATGTCCTGGTGTGTTTTACATGTCCTGATAGTGAAATACTGCTAATTTCGTTTTTCACTATTGCAAGTACTATCTCTTTTAGTAGGTTATCATTGGAACTGCCTTGTAACATCTTACAAGTGTAACTTCCAATTGGGAAGAGATAGAGATTTGGAGTTTGGGATCACTGAACTCAGAATTTAAAAATACATCTTTTAGTGAAGTTGGTTTTTAAATTGTGTGCTTGAAAATGCCACTTTTAGATAGTGGGCATTTTCATGCTTTACCATTCTGTGCCTCTGCCTGCCTGTGGAATCCACATCTGGTGTAGACTGACAGTTGGGCTGTTTGTGCATTCACTCTAGACAGTCACACAAAGGGAGCCGAGGTGTGCCCTGCATATCCTGATTGCCCATCACCAGGCTGATGGGTCTTCCTGAGCAAGAGTGGTGGGAGGAGTTGTCACTGACACCTGAATAGGGCTGTGCCTGTCCTCACACAAAGCTGTCTCCACCCCCTGTAGTGTGTCTGGAGCCAGGTCAGGGAAAGGCAGGGTCGTGTGCACTATAAAGACTTTCCTTTGAAGTTTGCCTTCGTCAAAGGGAGAAACTGGTATAAGTACTGGAGCTGTGACACCATAACTTCAGAACACTTCTGGACTAAGAAGAGATTCTTCCAAGAAGAAGAGCTGAATAAGCTGTGGGAAGGGAACTGACATTCTGCTTGTTGCTGTGTTGTGGTGGCCTACTGTTTGTTGTTTCTGTCTTGGAAAGTGAAAGGACTGGACTTTGTTTTCATCATCCTGCTTGCCAAGGTTGTCCAAGGGCTTGTGTGTGCTTGCCTCCTGTTAAGAAGTCTCAGGTCCATCAAAGACTTCATCTGCAGCCCCTGAACTCCTCTGTTGTGAGTTCTGACCTGCCAAGTGGTGCCAATTCCAGTTCTGGGCGCTTGGAGGTGGCTTCTCCTGCAAGAAGAGAAGACAATCTATGCAACGATCTTCAGAGCCTGTTTTTCTCACCGCAGTTTTGTCATACGGGTGAAAAACCAAAGCATCACCGCGGTGCAGCAGAAGAATCGATGCAGTGCCTGCTGTGTGGCCCGAAGATCGCCGCAGCACAAGTCCTGAGCACTGTGTCTCCAATGTCTGAGGCACCCACTCTGACTCCAACGCAGGCCCTGCTGTGTGGCTGAAGTTTTGACACATCACCTGCATCGCGCCTGGGAAATCGACGCAGTGCCTGTTTTGCCGCATCCACCCAGGCAGACTGGATTTTCCCCACATCGCACCTGTGCGCCAAGTCTTCAACGAAGTTAGCCATCAGTAAGGAACAAAGGCTGCATGTCCAAAACCTGACGCATCTCCTCCCCTTGTAGAAGGGAATCGATGCATCACCTCCCCTGACAGCAAGGAATCGACGCATCACCTCCACTGGCAATAAGGAATCAACGCATCATCTCCTCTGGCAGTAAGGAATCAACGCATCACCTTCCCTTAGAGTAAGGAATCAATGCATCGCTTTGTTTTCAGCACCTTATCTCCCCTGCGCCTGTTTTCGTATTTTGATTTTGACCCATCCCAGGTACTTTGCACTAAAATGTAACGCATCCATAGTTTTCTATGAACTGAACTATTTGGAACCTTTTAAAAGGGATAGCTTTACATGTTTATGTTGGGTTTTTGTCATTTTGGGCTTGTTTTACTTAGATAAATATTGGGTATTTTTCTAAACTGGTGTGGTGTCCATTTGTAGTGTTTTCACTGTGTTACTGTGTGTTTAGGTATATATGCTTTACACATTGCCTCTGAGATAAGCCTGACTGCTTGTGCCAAGCTACCAAGGGGGTGAGTAGAGGTTATCTTGGGTGTGTAACTCCCTTACCCTGATTAAAATAAGGGTCCTTACTTGGACAGGGTGCAAGTCTCTGCCAACTAGAGACCCCATTTCTAACAGCTATATGATGATCGCATTTTACAACGTGTACGTCTACTCCAATGGTTATTCCATTTATTTACTTCTATAGACAAATGCATCTGACATTCTTACAGTGAGTGCTTGCAATGTTCAACACTCCGTCCATCATCCCCTTTGATTCTTACAGTACGTGCCATAGCTCTTACACTCACAGCGTAGAAATATCAAAACTTTGCGCACAAAGGTGAGTGACCTTCCATTTCAGAGGTTTTGCAGAAATTTCGATCCATGCTTTTTTTTTTTACACAGATTCTCATTGCTCAAAAGGGCGTAATTTCCAATATTATTACTTTATATGTACTTCATTGTATGGTTTTTCTCATGAGAAAGTGTCACTTGAAGTGTCACACATTTACCAGTGGAATGTCACTAATAGGTACTCTGAAACCATGGAAATATCACACAAAAGTAATTTGAAAACTTGGCAGCTATGAAAAGATAAACCATGTATGATCCACCCTATCACAAACACTGTATTTACACTTGCTAGATATGCTTTTGCTGACACTTGAGAGGAGTAATTCTGTATTTTTATAGCCATAAATGTATGTTTTATCGCCAGAAATGGCTTTGCAATTTGGAACCTTTTATGTTTAAAGTTTTATTCCTCTGGAACGGCAGAGATCCAAGAAACAATTTTGTTTTTACCATGCCTAGCCCTATTGCACTCCAGTTTCAGCCCCTCAGCTCCAGAGACATATGGGAAATCTACAAACAGCTCACTGTGTTCAGGTTTTTGTAGCACCATTGCATGACCGTCATGTTCATGAACTCTAGAGTTTAGGGAGCGCTAATAACACAAGAAGACAGTCAACTGCATGCAAATGCATTATGCGTCAGGAGTGAGTAAGACCTGTGTGTTTATGCTGATTATTTCTGCGCATACAAATGCCAGAAGCCCAGCAGAGGAAGCAAAAAAAACCACATACATAATATACATAAATAAACAGTAATAATTAATTAGAGAATACAGAATAAGCATTCAAACATTAATAGAGGATATTGCAGAAAGACTATTGTTGGGTGAAAAGACAGGCCAGGAGACAGTGAATTTATGTATATTATAAGAAAAATGAACCTTGTGGGACAGGTAGTGGCTGAATTCATCTTATTGACTTAGAGGAGAGCATCTAAAGATGAAGTTACTCATGTCTGCATAACTGTCTTCTATGTGTGTGTGTGTGTGTGTGGCCATCCTATGGCCCAAGGTATCCAAGCCAAAGACATACTCTCACAGACTCAACTTCTCTCCAGCATATATACAGGGGATAGCAGGTACAACTTCTCATTGGGTGTTGGCCTTGTACAAAGGGCTCAATGGAAAGGTGGAGGCTTTATGAGTCTCCTCTCTGCTCATTTACTTATTACCTTGCATATATTTCTATAGTGCCACTGCACTGGAAGTATTTGAGCACTTTGCAGAGCATGGCAATTACATATGATTACACAAAACAATGACTCTCGTTATGAGCAAAGGAGAGCGAGATGAAAAACAGAGGGGCGGTGTCAGAACCGTGTTCCAAGGACCACAGGACAAGCAGAAGTTACTGGGCCCGACCAAGGTGGTTGAGGTCTTATGCTCCTGATGTCCCTGGGTCCACCCTACTATGGATCCCGCTCAACTGGGTCAAGCGCCCCCTTCAGCACCTGACTCTCAGCTCTGCGTAGCTCGAGCCGTCAAGGATCCCTCAGGGGAAGCTCAGGTACAGATCAGTGAACAGGACTCATGACTCAGCATGCGTGCAGCGCAGCAATAAATCAATGTCCAGTCAAATACTTGTTTTTACATAAAAAGAAGTATTTTATTCTAACTCTACACATGCAAAGGCAAACGACATTCAAAAAGCAATAACACAATCCCCTTGAGGTCAAACTCTAGTAGTTGTCAGGCCACTCCCTGTCCTCCCACCTCTAGTGTAATGGGTTCTGAGTTATTCTCCATTTACTGATGGCCTCATCCAGGGAATGTGAACTAATATGTCGTACTCAAGAGTTCATCCCTCGGACTCTGCAAGTAAGTTCAGTGTTTAGAGTCCAGCGTTTAGCAGCACCAATGGTGGTATGTCGAACGGGGCCCAAAGGCCCAGTTCTCGCCTTACCTGTTCCGGTAGCAAAGTACCCTGTGGAGGTGCAGCACGGCCCTGTTCTGGACCAACTGAGTCGCTGGCAGGCACGGGCTCTCTTACCTGAGCCACGCTACCTGCACCGGTCAGATGGGTGAGGTACTCCAGGTCTAGCGGTCTCACGGCAAGTCCTTTCTCCCTCGGGGGAGGGTTGGTTGGTCTCCTGGCTCCAACGGGGTTCAGTGGGAGTAGTCCACAAAAGTTCCACCTTGGTCAAAACAGTTGCCTTGTCCCGGGTGATGACCCGGACCTCTCGGCTTCAGCGTCTACGGCAGCCCCTCCTGGCATATGGAGTCGCCGCTCTGGCTTTCACACTCTGGTCACAGCAGTCCCTCCTAGCATACATGATCACCAAGCCACTCCAGCTCATGGGCAATGGTCAGATCAGTCTAGGAATAGGTTCCACCCTCCACAAGCTTGAATCCAGGCAACGGCGGTCCCTCCTGGCAGACAGGGTCCCTCAGTTAGTCCAGCACACAGGCAATGCGATTCTCCCACCACAATCCTTAGGTGATCAGCGGCGGCCCCTTCTAGCATACGGGTTCGCCCAGTTAGTTTGGCACATGGGAAATGGCCTGATTGGTGCGGGGAGCGGGTTTTTCCCACTGCGCTCGTCTAACTCAGTTCACGGCAGCCCCTCCTGGCATACGGGGTCACCAAAGAAGTCCAACACATGGGTTACAACAGTATTCAGACAAAATATCGAATCTAAAATATCTTCATACCAAAATATTGTGTCCAAAATATTGTGATATGGAAATATCGTCAGCAACAATATCGTTGTCAAGAATATCGATTTTAAGGTAAGTAATATCAATTTTTAAAATATCAAAGTCATTAATATCGTTTTACAAAAATATAGTTGTTTATATCATTTGTTAAATATTGTTATGTATTTTAGTATATATTTTAAATGTATATGATGCCAATCTTTTGTATAATTATTGTTTATGTTTGTTTATTTATTTATAAAGTTTTATATAGCGTGAACATGACCCACGAGGGTATCAGAGCGCTTTACAATATACAGTTATTAAACATTAGATGGTTGAGGTAGTATACAGACATTCGTTATTCGCCATTCAGTACAAAAGAGGTAGATAGTAGTATATGGGTAGCATAGGTGACTAGTAGGCATCATTTGAAAGGTTTTATATAGCGCTGGCTAGACCTGGAGGTATCAGAGCGCTTTACATGAGAATCAGACCATAGTTGCAGGTTACATTGTTACAAAGGTTACACAGTTATTAGAGCATAGCTACATAATTACATGTTAGGTCGAGACAAACAATAAGGACATATACGTCAGGGAAAAAGTAGGCAAGGGGAGAGAGGGGGTAGGAGCAGGGGAAGTAGACATAGAATGAAGGGGGGAAAGAGGAGGGGGAGGGTGAAAGACACCGCAAGAAAGAAGAGGGGGAGGGTGACGGGGGCACAAACCGGTAAACGCGTAATAGCTGCGTCCAAAGTCCAGTAAACTGTGATCCCAGGGGAAGTGGCATCATTCCCCCATCTCCGTTGCGAGAGGCTCCCTATTATGCAGTGGACTCTCTCAGAGGGGTCTCTGAGACTCCAAGGCCTACCTACTGGATCCTTCCCCAAAAAGGGGAGAGGGAGTGCTTTGGCAAGGGGCGCCATACCAAACCTCAACTGTGAGTGGCTCCCTTAGCGCAGTGGACTCTCTCAGAGGGAACACTGAAACTCCAGAGTATAAATATTGGATCTTTCCCCAACAAGGGGAGAAGGAGTGCTTAGTCAAAGGGCACAAGGGACAGGGGGCTAGGCGGCGAAGCAGACAGGGGGAGAGATTCAGGGGAGAGGGGATAGGAGCAGAGGAGGTAGACAAAGAATGAAAGAGGGAAAGCGGTGGGGGAGGGTGAGAGACAGAGCATGAAAGAGGAGGGGGAGGGTGAAGGGGGTACAAACCGGTAGATGAGTAAAAGCTGCGTCCAAGGTCCGGTAAGCTGTGCTCCCAGGGGAAGTGGTATCATTCCCACAGCTCCGCTGCATGAGGCTCCCTTTACACAGTTGACTCTCTCAGAGGGGTCTCTGAGACTCCAAGGCCTACCTATGCTGTCTTCGAATAAATATCACCTCTGACAAAGCTTCCCAACTGAGAAATGGTCGCAACTCACGGGCATAAGAAACATTTTCCAGAAACAGTTTAGTTTGAGCAGAACAACTAAGTAATTTCTAAGAAAGTAATAAATACTTCGATATAAATAGTAACTGACTTTGTACAGGAAAGACTTGTGTCACTGGACGAACCGTTGAACTTTATCCTGCCGACCCTCAGACATTGCTCCTCGGCTGGACTGCCTTATCTATCTCTTTCTCCCCCTAGGCCCCCGTCTCTCCTATCACCTATCTCATCTCCCTCCCCTCCCTCTCTCTACCCCCTTGGATGTCTTATATCTCTGTTCACCCTGTAGATATGTAATATTCAATCGTTTTTAGCCTGATCGATGTGAAAATGGAACCCTGAGTGAATTTACTATTTGCATAGTTACAACTCTAACCACTAGTATTCGCAGTAGTTCTTTGTACTTAATATCACTATTTTGTGATTCTGAGCTCTCCCGTTTGCATCTCTCTCCTAAGTGACTCTACAATGTATACATTTCCTTTTCTGCTATCTGTTTCTCTTCTTTGTGGGACTCTTCAACTCGCTGTCTCCCTCCCTCTGTCCCCCCTGACCCTTGCCTTTCGCGGATCCTGTCTTTTTCTAGATCGCTAATTTATCCTGGTATTGAATGTGTTATCTTTTTGTATTAATGTGATTTTTCTTTTGCCGTCTGTTCCCCCTCTGTTGACCTGCCAGTTCCGACCCGCCTCCTAGCCCCCTGTCCCTTGTTGCCCTTTGACTAAGCACTCCTTCTCCTCTTGTTGGGGAAAGATCCAATATTCATACTCTGGAGTCTCAGGGACCCCTTCTGAGAGAGTCCACAGTGTCAAGGGAGCCACGCACAGTTGAGGTATGGTAAGGCACCCCTTACCAAAGCACTCCCTCTCCCCTTGTTGGGGAAGGATCCAGTAGGTAGGCCTTGGAGTCTCAGAGACCCCTCTAAGAGAGTCAACTGCGTAAAGGGAGCCTCACGCAGCGGAGATGTGGGAATGATAATATATTTGTTAAACTCTTAGTAGTTACTAAATTAAATGTAATTAATTTTTGTGATTTTTAGTGCTGTAGCTGTTTGTGGAATTATAGGTGTAAAGGGTTGGAAGTAATTTAATTATAATACATTAATGATTCATTTTTAATTAATATTATTTATCTAATTGATAATTATGTTAATTGTGCTAATATTTTTTTAAATGTAAATTTTATGTGCAGGTTGTGGGGTGTATATGGGTAGAGGGTGGGAATTAATTTAGTTTTAATTAATTAATAATTAGTTGTTAATTAAATGAATTATTATTAATTAATAATTAATATTTAATTAATGATAATTACTTTGTTGATAAATATTTATATTAATACTGTAAATAATTTGCTTTTTAAAGTTACGTTTTAGGTGCAGGTTGTGAGTTTTGTGGGGTTATCGAGTGGGAAGAAACTACATTAAGATTATTTAATAATTATTTTTTGCTAACAAATAATTTCTAAATAAAAATATTTATTTGTATGAAAAATATTTTTGTATTTTATTTATAATAATATTTGTAGTTATTTGTGATTTAAAAAAAAAAATTATATATATATTTGAATTATTTTTTATATATTTATATTTTTCTTTATTTACTTTTTGAAATAATTTTATTATTTTGAATATAATTTGTTTGTTTTTTAATGTTGCACTGACTGGAGTAGAAATAGAACATTTTACCCCTCTGCAATCCAACACTGTCCTTTGTGCTGTACTGACTGTAGTGGGAACTGTAAATTTTACCCCTCCGCAATCTAACGCTTTCTCTACTGTTGTATTTATTGGAGTGGGAATATTAAGTTTTACCCCTCCTCAATCCAACACTTTCCTTACTGTTCCATTGACTGGAGTGGGAATAGAAAAGTTTACCCCTCCGCAATCCAACACTTTCCCTACTGTTGCATTGACTGGAGGGAGAATTGTACATTTTACCTAGTTTTATTAATTTTGCATTGTGTCAAGTGGGAGTAATACATTTTTTACATACTTACTATAATAGTTTGTATACTTTTGTATAAATTGTAGTGGGAATAGTATATGTATTACATTTATATATTTTAGAATGTTTTTTTACATTATTATAATTTATATTATTATGTTTTTGTTTATTTAAAATTATAATATTTATAATTATTAATGTTTCTAATGTGTAAAATATATTTATTAAATTCTAAGAATTTTATGTTGTTTACTTTTTTATTTTAATTAAATCAGTTTGTTTTTTGGAAAATGGATGTTATTGGTATATGTATGTGTGTGTATATATATATATATATATATATATATCTATATATATATATATATATATATATAAAAATTATTATGTATATTTGTGTATAACTTAAAAAAACTTTTTATTTGTTACATTTGTTAAAATATATTTTAAATCATTTTTATTTTTTAAAATTAATGCTACTATTTAATATATTTAATATTTATTATTTAATGTATATATATTCAAAAAACAATATTTAATGCAACGATATTTATGACTACGACATTTGTTTTTCAATATGTTTGTACTTACCATTATAAGTAAGGGATGACAATTTTGATATCGATATTTTGGTCACAATATTTTGGTATGGGGATTTTTTGGTTTGCGATATTTTGTCAATGAACTGGCTACGGCCCAATCGATGCAGGGCTAGATTCCTCACTCCTCACACAGAGAGAGCTCACACCAGGGCTCTCTTCTGGACCTTGCTCCCTCCAATTCTCTCCTCTTTCTCAGGAGCACACTGCCTTTGGCAAGCTGGCAGGCGCTGGTATTCCAGGTTTGAGGGCAGGTGGTCTTGACTTCCCTGGGTGATGTCACCCAGCAGGGATACTAGCAGACGGGCCCCTATTCCCAGTCACAGGTAGAAGCCTTGCAGAGCTTCCCCTCCTCACACAGCCCGGCTGGCTGCTCGGCAGATGACAACGTTTGGGGTTTCAAACTCCCCTACTTATAGTTCTTTTCCAGACACAAAATGTGATGTAGGGTCTGGACCTGTGAAGTTTTATGTTGGGGTTCTGCTTCTTTGAGATGGACATCTCTCCCCTTTCTTCTTCCTCCTGAAGGATGTCTGCCTGATTAACCCACAAAAAGATTCATTAGTGCACTCCTGCACTAATCACTCACAGCACACTCACTGCCTAGTACTGCTGTCTTCATGTATTATGCTGCCACCAGCATTTTTTTCCCACATGCAGCACACGCTGTTCAGTACTACAGTCTCTCTGTAATCATCAGTGTGTATTTTAAAAAGGACACCCTGCCAGCAAACACACATTTACCATGTGCACACTGTACCACTCTTCACCCTAGGTGTAGTGTATTCCTTGATAGCCGACATGCACTCCGCACATGTTTTCATCGGAAAACAGCCATTACAACGCGGGCATTACTACGCAATGCTATTACAACGCAACTTTTACTGCGCAGATACCATTACAACGCATGCTATTACAACGCATGCTATTACAACGCAGATACCATTACAACGCAAGCCATTACATCGCATGATATTAAGGTAAGTTATTGTTTTTGGTGCTTTTGTATTGAAATGTTCAGAAATGTTAAATAATGTTAAGTAATGTTAAAAAGCATTCAATTTGATTGTTTTATTTTAATACTTATTAATTAACAGGTATTA